>CABHPQ010162962.1:0-24589 GCA_902168405.1 Peromyscus aztecus | reverse complement strand
TGTGTGTGCTGGGAATTAAGTGTGTGTATGCATAATAAAGCCAGGGGACAACCTCAGGTGTCATCCTCAGGAAGGCAGTTCACCTCCTTTGAGACAAGGTCTGTCGTTGGTCTAGGGCTAACCAATTAGTCTAGATTAGCAGGTCAATGAGCCCCAGCCCCTCCACCTGCCTCCCCAGCACTGGGATTATCAGCATGCACCACCACCACACCTGGTATTCTTATGTGGATTGAGGAGTTGGAAGTCGGGTCCCCGTGTTTATGAGGCAAACACTTCACCGACTGGGTTATCACTCTAGATCTTGAACTCGGGATCTTAGGAATTTTGTTTGTTTGTTTGTTTGTTTGTTTGTTTTGTTTTTCTGTTGTTTTTTTTCGAGACTGGGTTTCTCTGTGTAGCTTTGCGCCTTTCCAGGCTGGCCTCGAACTCACAGAGATCCATCTGGCTCTTCCTCCCAAGTGCTGGGATTAAAGGCGTGCGCCATCACTGTCCAGCTTGGGTCTTAGGAATTTTAAGAAGGCATTTTACCTTCCTTCCTTGTTTTATTCTCTCCCTCACCCTTTTATTTTTCTAAGATTTATTAATTTTATATTTTGAGTGTATAGGTGTTTAGCCTGTTTGTATGTGTGTGTGCCACATGCATGCCTGGTGCCTGAGGAGGACAGAAGGTACGGGATCCCCTGGAACTGGAGTTACAGGCAGTTGTGAGCCACCATGCGGGTGCTGCGAATCAAACCCAGGGCCTCTGGAAGAGGAGCCAGTGCTTTTAACCACTGAGTCATCTCTCTGGCCCCTCCTTCCACCTTTTAGATTTGGTTCCTCTCTGTTGCCAAGAATGGTCTCCTAAGCTCAACTGATCCTCTTACTCCAACCCCCGGTAGCTGGGACCTGTAGGCATGTGCCATCATGCCCAACTCTAGGTCACTAGTGAAGTCTTTCTTTTCAAATTCATAGACATGGAGACAGCTTATTGAGAAAGAGAAAATGCTCCCAAGAATGGGAATGGGCTAGTGAGGTGGAAAGGCCAACACTCAAAAGCCTATTTTTATCTTTTAAATCCATGTGGACTACAGTTTATTCTTGCCGCTGTCCCACCCAAATCAGCACCCCAGTTTCCTAAACTGGACCCTAGCCCTCCCTCTGTGCAGTTTACTCTTCCCTGGGCAGCAGGGTGGCTCGGCAACTGCTTCGCCCAATGCCCTCAATGTCTCCTCGAAGTGCACAGTATAAAAGCCCCGGTTCTGACAATGATAGGCAAAGCCAAGCACAAAACCTTGCCTCTGGCCGGACATAGTCATGCTAGCCTTCAATCCCAGCACTCAGGAGGGTTAGGTGGGTAGATCTCTGTGAGTTTGAGGCCAGCTTGGTCTACAGAGTGAGATCCAGGACAGCCAGGCCATATAGAGAGACCTTGTATAAACAACAGAAAGAAAAGGAGAGAGAGAGAGAGAGAGAGAGAGCTCTAAGCGAGGCAGCAAGGATGCAGTGGAGAGGGAGTCTAGCTGAAGTCCCTCAGGGCTCCTGACTCCCAGAGAATGCTGTGGCAATTCCAAGTTCAGTGGGGCAATTATGGAGGGGTTTGCAGAGGATGAGGATCTCTGGGCTGGGTGTGAACTGGATGAGGGAAACAGAGTCATGCCAGGTCAGGGACAGACGCAACAGGAACTAAAGAAAGACAGGCTCAGAATGGACCGGGGTATTCGGGTACTACAACTGTCTCCTCAGGCAGGAAGTGTGAAACCTGTTCCAGAATTAACCACCCAGGCGGAGGACAGATATGGGCCATCTCTCTTTGTCTGCTATCTTTCTTGGTTCTTTACTTTTTTTTAGTGTGTGCCAGTGTCTGGCCTATTTGTACGCCTGTGCACCATGTGCACACAGTGCCTGTGGCAGCCAGCAGAGGGCCTCAGATTTCCCCTGGGACTGGGGTTACAGTTTGTCCTCTGCCATGTAGGTAGGTGCGGGGAATCCAGCCTGTGTCCTCCGAAAGAGCAGCCAGAGCCGTCTCTCTCCAGACCTGTTCGCTGCCTTATTTTTTAGACAGGTGAGCCCAGAGCTCAGCAACTAGGCAAGATTGGCTGGCCAGCAAGACCCAGGGATCTTTCTGCCCCCTCCTCCGCAGAACTGGGATTATAGGGGTGCATTGCTACCCCTGACGTTTTTATGTGGGTGCCAGGGAACCATGCTTGCATGGCAATCACTCTCCCAACTGAGCCGAGGTCTCCCCAGCCTTCTTTTCTTTCTGAGATGAGATCTCCCGTAGCCCAGGCTGGCCTAGAACATCCTTTCTGTTTGTTGTGTGTTTTGTTTGTTTATTTGTTGTGAAAGAGTGTCTCACCAGGCAACTTTGGCTGTCCTGGAGCTCACTGTGTAGCCGAGGCTAGCCTCGAACTCACGAAGGTCCACCTATGTCTGGGGAACTAAGGGTGTGTGGCACTCACATACTTGCCTTCAACTCCTAATCTTTCCGCTTCTCCATCCCAAGAGCTGGGATTACAGGCTTGAACCTCTACACCATATTTCCCTTTCCCTTTCTTGGCACAACACTGATGGTCATCAGAAGTAGGAAGTGGGGGGGTGTCCAGAGTCTCCCCTCTCTCTGCTTGAGGGACAGAGAAGACCTGGGAGCCCACTGAATACCTACACCAACTCCAGACTGACCATGGGGGGCAGCCCCTCCCCCTAGAGCTTGGTCCAAGGTCTTTCCACTTCTTGGGTTTGCTCTCCATACCTCGTTCCAGCCAGTGCCAGCTGGCATCCCTCACTAGAGACTGAGGTGGCATGAATATGGGGGAGGGGAGGAAGTGGGCAGGGAGCCCAAGGGGAACAAGGGCCTGGATGTGGGAGGCAGTGGTCAGAGCTGGGTGGCCAGCATGGCAGTCCTCATGGAGTTAGGAATAGGACGGACAGACGGAGAAGTCTGGAGGCTTTCAGGGACGGCGGGGTGGCGTCAGGCTCTCGCCCTGCTCCCCAGGCCCTGTTGTCTCCTTTCCTCTACATTCACCCCTTAAGCTGCCTGTGGCTAATTCTTCCTGGTCTCTTTAAGAGCTGCCTGGGAACTGGGGCACTGGAGGGGGCTGGCAGGCCCTCTCCCCTACCATGGCTGCCCTTGCTCCGCCCTGCCGGGTACAGACTCTACTGGAAGTCTCGGACGCCTGGGTTAGAGTCTGTACCGCTGGTAAGGTGTAAAAGTGGTCGGGGAGGGAACCATGATCCCTGGGGCGGGGGGTGGGGGTGGGGAGTGGGATATGCCTTGACATGGAGTGTCTGAATGCCAGCTTTAGTGTATCATGGTGGGGTGAGGTATGTCTCTTCAGCCACAGTCTGCCTGGGTCTCTTTATCTCCCTCCCAATCTCATTTCCCCCAGGGACCTTAATTTGCTAAACTCCACCAGCCACTGGCTGTCCCCCCCACAATCAACGATACTGGCTACCCCATCTTCCCTCAGATGGGAAAACTGAGGCTAGGAACCAGAGGAAACTGACTGTCTTCGTAGCGGCAGAGGCGATGGCTTTTTCCTTTCCTCCTGAGAGTTGGAAACAAGAGAGCCAGCCGGGTGTTAGGCCATTCAATCGGTCCCCTCTCCAACCAGGGCCACACAGGAGCCGAAAGCCCTGTTCTCATGTTTGGAGAGCTTAGTTAGCTCCAGGGTAAGGCAGGGAAGACCTGAACACCATGGAGCCAAGGAGACCTGTAGGCTCCCCCTTTTCTTGGATTACTCTGGGAGGCAGTCCCTTCCAATCCTGCCACAAAGACGGCTCAACTCCCCTAGGGGGGAAGGTGATGGTGGCGGGGAGTCAAGGACCCCCATGGAGACGAGTTCTTCTGCATCCGCCTCTAATCCCCCCACACTTCATTTCTTCAAGTGCCTGGGGCGAACTCCCAGAGCTCATGGACACAGGCCCCATGCCTAGAATTTGGGGACAGCAAAGGTTGGAGGTTCAGAAGCAGGAGCCTGCGGGAGACCCTGCTGAGTCCATTTCTACCCTCAGCACACGGCACATCCTCTTCATCCCACCCTGAAAGGAAATGCTCACCCCCATCTCAACCTAGACCCAAAAGGGAACCAGGATTGGCCTGTAAAGCCTCCTGCCCTGCCTGGCCCCTCCAGGGCACTCACTTCCTTCCTTTTTCCTCAAAATACTGTGAAGTTTGCCGTTTGCCGAAGAGCCAGGCTGCTCACAGGTGGCTTGAAGAGCCCTTCTTTTACTTATGGGAGTCAGAGAGGACAAGGGCCCAACCTGGGATCACACAGTAAGTTACAGACTGCCAGGCTGGCACCCAAAGACCCTGTTTCTTAGGCCCACGGTGCCCAATGGGCAGTCCTGAACTCCTAGGAAGCCAACCTGCAGGGTCTCCCCTAGTTCCTCTCTTTCTTGAAGAAGTTGAGGTCCTGCGGGGACAGGAGTTCTGGTAACAGGGTTACTTAGGAGAGGGCGGCTTCTAAAGCTCACGCAAACCTCTGCTTGCCTTTGCTGTTTTCCAAATGAGAAAGAATCCAGGTCAGAGTTGTTTCTAATCTGTTCCTATCTACTGCTAGACTTTCGGGAAGTTTTTCCTGAAGTGTGCCTCCTATCCATCTCTTCCAACACAGACCTTCTTGAGTCCCAGGGGGTGTTAGTTGAGGGCGTCTGGAGACACCATTTTCTTTGTAAGGTGGTTCAGGAAAGAAATGCAGGACCTGGACCTGAGAAGAGTAGCCCCTCCCCCAGAGGCCGGGATACCAATGAAGATGGTTTCCTCAGCTCTTGGTGGAGGCCCCTGCCTCCGTAGATATGTTTGTATACATCCTCATTGGTACACTCCAGTTGTAGGTGACTGGCGAGCATCCAGGTGCATCTTCCTTATGCATTTGTAGTACTTAGGAAAGCTGGAGATGAAGAGAAACTGGCCATAAAGGAGATTGCCTCAGTGGTCTCCTAACCCAATACCTGCACACTGGGGCTTGCCTGAGGGTGGGCAAAGGAGCTGAGCTGGGACCCGGGGGCTAGAGTATCCCCTCTTGCCACATCTGGAGTCCTGCCTACACATATGAGAATCCAGGAGCCACAGAAGTGGGGCACAGTGGGACAGGAGAGGAGGAGGAAGAATATGGGGAGATTCTAGTCCCTCCCACTTAGAGATGCGGTCGCCATGGTGACTAAGGACCAGTGAGGTGGGATGGGGTTGGGGATGGGGGTGGGAGGGTGGCGGGAAGGAGGCACTGGGAGACCGGAAAGCCAAGCCGCCTGGCATTCCAGGGGGAGGGAAGCGCAGCGGCATCCCGGGCTCCAGGTAAGAAGCGGGAGAGCCGACAGACAGTGCGGAACAGAGGGGCGGGCCATTGTCTGGCGCGGACTCTGCCCTGAGGAGGGGCAGACGGAGAAGTCAGACCATTGTGTGTAATGCTCAACGCAGCTTCCAGCACTAGCCAGACTGGGAGAGGGAACCCAAGAGGCACTGGGTAAGGGGTTAGGTGGATGGAATGGGGTGGGTGGTAAGAACGCTGGAGACCTGCAGGGACAGGAAGAGGAGGAGGGGGGTGCTAGGGACACAGACTGGGGACACCCTTAGTGTACACACACACACACACACACACTGTACTTATCTATGTAAGTTGATTTGACTGGCTATAATCATAAGAGAAGGGCAGGGCCATGGGTTGAAAGCAGAGCAGGGAAAGGATATTTCCCCAAGACCCTGCTCTCCTGAGGGCTGCCCCTAAGGCTAGGAAGAGGAGGAGGCTGGGAAAACTAGACCTGCCAGTCACTGGTGAAGCCAGGGCTGGTTTCTGTGCTGACTCTCTCAATGAGACATCTGTACAAGGCAGGGGCTCCCGAGCGGCACGGGGGTAGGGTGAGGATCGACCCTTCAACATCCCCCCCTCCTCACCCCTGCTTCCCATCTCTACTTTTGGTGATCAAATCCCACAGGAAGGGGCTACTCTCCTTTATGGTCTAGGGGTTGTGGGGAGAACTTGGGGGGGGTGGACTGGAATCTGACATGGGGTGCTTAAGTTTAATGCTGTGATTTCCAGGGGCTGACGTGTGCCTGGGGATTCCCCAGGCTGAGCTCCGGGCCTTATGGAGAATCGAGTTGGGAGGGCAGGAATGGGACAGTGAAAATGGCATTTCCCTCTAGAGACTGCCTGCTGCCTGACGCCAACCCTGGCTCAGATGCTTCCGGTCACTGGCCTTGGTTTCCTCATTTGTGTAGCAAGGGAGGGTGTGTGGCTTGCCAGCTCGGAGCTTCCTGTGAGCAGAACCTGCTACATAATTTGTGGGGCCCAGTGTGAATGAAAATGTAGTGCCCTTTAAAAAAAACTATTAGGACTCTCAAGACAGCAGCAGTAGGAGAGTCTACCAAGCATGGCCTCTTCTGACGACAGAGCCCTGTGTGACTGTAACTGTGAAGTCCAAGGGTGAAAAACATGCTGTTGGGGCCATGTGCCTTTCTCCCACCTGCCTCTCCTCTGAGCTTGACCTGAAAGTAGGTGGCACCCAGGGACAGGAAGTACCTGGGCTGAGGTTGACATCAGATGGCCTTTCTTTGGGGTGGTTTCTTTTCCTTCTGAGTCAGGAATCATCCCAGGGTGATTGTTTCTCAGCTGGAGGAGAGGGAGCCCCTGAGGCTCCCACCCTGATGCTTGCTCCATCCATTGATCAGTTCTGAGCCGAGTTAATCCACTAGGGCAGGAGATGGGAGCCAGCCCTGTAGAGCGAGCTTCCGAATGGACAGGTCTGAGGTAGATGGCTGGCTGGCTGGACAGCGTCCCTGGTCTCACTTCCCTTCTCTGTGTAAGAAGTCTATAGTGGAAACTGCCTGTGAAAGCTGGGAGGCCTGAAGGCCCCCTGCCGACTCCTCGCATGGTCTGGTGGGAGAGGGAGAGCCCTGGGTCTTGTGGGGAGGCCCAGGGACAGGAATAGGGGAGAGAGCATGGCGCTGGAGCTGCTCCTCTGGCTTCCCCTATCACGGCTCCTCCCCATGACCCAGATAGGCCAATCTGTCCCCAAAGAGAGGCCCTGGGGTGGTGGCTTCCCAAGACTGAACTGGAGGTCAAGGAGACTCAGAAGACATGTCAGGAGAACAGAGAGTTTGGCGGAGTCCTGACAGTCAGCATCAGGTTTTGGGGGAGTCGTAGCCAATTCTGACAGGAAGAGTCCTCAGGAGGGGTCTGTGCGAGCCCAGCTCCTGGGCCATGGCAGAGGATGGGAGCAGAAGTGTGAAGGGAAGGGGTAAGCATTCATACCAAGGAATGCTTCTACCCTGGGAGCTGGAACTGGAAGGGTGGGGGTTATCCTCCAGGGAGATCTGCCCTGGCAGTGAGGAATGTGTTTAGGATGGAGATGGGGTACTAACTGGAGGTAGAGCAGCCTGGGTCATTGTGCTCTTCCACCTGAAGTCAGCTGACCTGGGTGAGTGGGCAGGAGTCCAACCACTCTTTATTGGCCTAGGAGCCCTTGGCGCCTCATTAACCCTGCGTTATGAGGTCTTCCCTGGAGCCTTTGGGGAGGAAGAACCAGCCACCATTCCAGCTGAGTGTCTCATCTCCAAAGTGTATCTTATGAAGCATGAGCTCAAATGGGAAATTTCTCCAATTTCCCATTGGCCTGATGCTGCCCTAAGGGTGGCGAGAGTCGATTACAGGAGAGTGTCCTCAGCCAAGCCGTAGATACAAATCTGGTACAAACGTGGGGGCTTTGTTGTTGTTGCTGTGGTTGTTTGTTTGTTTGTTTGTTTTGAGACCGAGTTTCTCTGTGTAGTCCTGGCTGTCCTGGAGCTCACAGAGATCCACCTGCCTCTGCTTCCTGAGTGCTGGGATTAAAGGTGTGCACCACCATTGCCTGGCTTGAGATGTTTTATCTTTCAGGGATGTGGGAGGTTGGAGGTTAGGCCCCTACAGCTGTTTCTCAGTAGCAGGGGAACCCCATCACAGGGTCAGTGAAAAGAGGAATATGAAAGACAATGTCATACTGAGCTGTCTTGAGCAAGAGGAGAGACCACAGCTTAGGCTGGTTAGAATGAGAGCGGTGTGCTAGAGAGACAGGACATCACTGAGGTGGCCCAGAAGAATCTTCATTTCTGGATAGACTAAGCGCAGGGAGGGAGGTGTGTCTCCTACAAAGCCTGTGAGCCTCCCCCTCCCCCTCCCCCCACCCCCCAATCTCCCCGCCCTGATCCACCATCACCAACTTCCGCCCAAGCCAGGATCTGTCACAACTCGAGGTAGAAATTCTGGTTTCCCTGGCCTGGAACCCACACTGGCTCTCGCAGGATGGGTGCCTGGAGGGCCGCGCTCCCATTCCAGCCAGGCTGAGCCCTCTGTCTTTGCCTGGACCCCTTCCTTTGCCTTGGATGCTTCAGGGTTTGAACTCGGGACTTCTCAGTGTGGCTGGCTCAAGGGTATGTGGGATGAGGTGGGCGACTTGCATTCGGAGGTCATGGGGGAGGGTGATGCAGGGCTCCAGGGAGGCAGACAGCAGAGGCACAGGGACAGGGGGGGGGGGCGCTCTAGAGGTTGGGAGTCTGCCAGTGATTCCTGCCCAGGCCATTCCCAGGAAATGCAGACAGCCAAACTGGTAGATAAACTGGCATGCCCCTACTTCAAAGAAGAAGGCTAGATAGGGCCAGTTAAGCCAGAGTCAGAGCCCCTGGGGGCTGGAGAAAGAGTAGGCTGCTTGCCTGGGCTGGGGTGAGTAGCAGGCACAAGGTGTAGGCACAGCTGAGTGACAGGCCAGCCTGGGGATCTACCCTTCGGATGCAGGAACTAGTTCCCCAGAAGCCCTTTGTCCAGGGCCAGGGACGATCAGGGCTCTGGACCATGGGGGCAGGAGATGCTAAGAGGCAAGCGTGGAAAGGTACTTTACTGTGTGTCAGGTGAGAGATGGCAAGGGGGACTTTTAATAGGAGGGGGACCAGAAACACAGCATGGGCCACACCAGGGCCCCTATCTGGAGGGCAGCGGGAGGCAACGTCAAGTCTGGGAGTGGGATGGAAGTGAGACTCTGAGGGCCCTTCCAGAGAGGAACTTCTGCCCCCCTGGGGCTCTCCTATTGGCCCTCAGGAAGGGTGTGGTAAGCACTGCTTACCCAGAAAGTGCCTGTTTCCCCCAGAGCCATCTGGCGACAGTCTCTGTCTGACCATGGCCCTACCATCCCTGGGCCAGGACCCCTGGAGTCTCCTGGGAGTTTTTTTCTTCCAACTGCTCCTGCTGCTGTCTCTGCGACCTGCTTCGGGGACTGGTGGGCAGGGGCCCATGCCCAGAGTCAAATACCATGCAGGTAAGTGGCCGGTAACTGGGAGGTGTGGATGCCAATGTAAAGACAAGGGGTTAAGAAAGGAGAAGGAGCTGTCAGAGGAGGGTAATCGAATGGAGAGACAGGGATGCCAAGGAGCAGTGGAGGGCCCCGGAGAAGGGGAGACCACAAACTGATCAGGAAGGGCAGACAGGGCCACTGGCGCCCTCCTTCTGCTAAGTCTGATTTCTCTTTCCCTCCTCAAGTGACACTGTCACCAAGCAGGACACTAAATTCCTGACTGCTTTCACAGCTCCAGGTGTCCCAAAGCCAAAGCCCAGGCCAGATTGTCTATGGAGCTGGTGACCCCAAGCCAACCCCAGAGATCACACCAGGCCAGGTTGTGTCCATTAGGATGGGCACCAGGAGAAGGCGCCCTGGGCAGCTAACCTGGGGGTCGGCTGGAGCCTGACACCCAGCCTCAGTGATTTCCTGCTGGGGCTGTGGGGCTTCTGAACCCTCTTGTTCTAGGAAATGCCCCAAGGGAAGCGCTACACACACACACACACACACACACACACACACACTCACACACACACTCCACACACCACCCGCGCAGAAGTTAGGCAGTTCTGTTTGCAGCTCAGCAGCCTTCGGAGGCAGAGTGGCAAAGGAGGTGTAGTTAGTGGAAAGAGGCATCCCTGGGTGGGACGGGAGTGTAAGCATCAGCAAGCCTGGGCTTCAGGGGGAAGCAGGATGAGGTCTCAGGGCAAGGAGCGCAGAGTCAGGGCAGGGCAGCCTATGCAGGACCTTTCCCATCTGGTCTTTCGATTCCTCTTGGTCCTAAGGTTCCTTGAGGCCAACACGGTAACTGCCCTCTGACTAACCCAAAAGTCCAAATGTGCTCATGAGGGAGGAGCTGAGGCGCTCACTCCCCCCGGCTGACGTGCTGGTGTGACAGGGGCTCACGCATTCACACATGTGTGTACGTGCACACACACCACCTCACTAGGTAGTGACCGGGCCCTAGTAATCAACGTACTTAGCCTGTCCAGGTGGCGTTCAGTCATGCCCACACTGACGGGGCTCAGAAAGAGAGAGAACATGGCCTTTCTCGCCACGTCACGGTTGCTAGTGGCGGGGGATTCCTGTAACAGAGCAAGGGAGGGGACCGGGGGTGGGGGTGGCAGGAATCTGTAGCTGTGACAAGTCTTGAAGCAGACGATGGTTACCTCTGCTGCCTGTGGTTGAGAAGCCCTTCCTGTGCCTACCTGTCAGCTGTTCTCTCCCATCCCTGCCTCACTGCAGCCCCCCTCAAACCTGAGGATGCATCTTCTAACCTCCCTCCATTTCCTGTCTGTGTCTTGAGCAGGCTTCCCTGCTCTCCACCAGCCCCGGGCTGTCACCACCTTGTCTTTGGCACGTCTCTCTTCTGGGGACTCTACACAGTTCAGACGCCTGCTATTGGGGGTTCAGGGGGAAGGGGGGCTGCCCGTTAGAAGAGCTGGTCCAGCCACTGAGGCCTGCCACCCCTCCCCCACCCTTGTCTCAGGAATCAGCAGCCGTTCTCAGTTCCTCCTCATCCTCTCTCTCTCTCTCGCTATCACTGCCTCCCAACAGGAGATGGGCACAGGGCCCTCAGTTTCTTCCACCAAAAAGGCCTCCGAGACTTTGACGCGCTGCTCCTGAGTGCCGACGGCAACACGCTGTATGTGGGGGCTCGAGAGGCCATCCTGGCCCTGGATATCCAGAACCCAGGAGTCCCCAGGCTGAGGAACATGGTGAGGAGGCCAGAGACAAAGGGGCTGGCTGGAAGGGAGGACAGCAGCTGCCCTGGACCAGCGCTGCTTCATGTGAACAGCCACCTGCCGCGCCGCTCTCTGAATCAGCGGTGCTAGGATGGAAATGCCGCTGTGGTCTCACTGTTTTACCGAGGCCGTGAATACCAATCGAGCAGCATCAGCTGCCGAAAAGGCTGATGCGGAAGTCACTGGCATAGCAGAAAAACATTGACTCAAATCAGTGACTCAAATAATTTGATGTGCACCGACCTAACTAGAGAAATCCTTGGTTCTAGGGCTGTCAACCCCGATGACAGCAATGTGAGGGGAAGGGGGCAGGGTGGGGAAGGAAGACATAGTTCACAGATTCTTCTTAGTGGGTGGTCTCTTGGCCATCTGCACATGTGGGTTATGGGTTAAAATCCAGAGTCTCGGACTAGGAATGCCGTTCAGTGGCAGAGCACATTGTCTGGAGTGTGGAAGGCCCTAAGTTCGTATCCGCACCCCACCTATGGAGCTTCTCTAAGGGGTGGCTCAGGAGCTGACAGGCTCCCCCAGGAAATGTGTGGTTTATAACCACTGCTGTGTATGCCAGGCACTGAAACATGCCATCTAGCGGCAACCAGCAGCGGGCTGTGAAACTAAGCCAGAGTGCCCGGTCCGTTGGTGGCAGAGCCTAGATTTGAACTCAGATCTGTCTGCTTCTACCACAGAGCCATGACCTGACGGACCCTAATAGTATGGAAGTTACAGTCCTAATCACATTGGCATTGTGACTGTCTGCTGAACAACCACTAACTACCTTACTGGTGATTTTTACGCCAGAGCTGGAGAGGGGATGGTGGCGTGCAGGAAAACCAGACTTCATTTCCTCCTCTTAACTCTCCACTTCAGATACCCTGGCCAGCCAGTGAGAGAAAAAAGAGTGAATGTGCCTTGAAGAAGAAGAGCAATGAGGTAAGTGGAGTGTGAGCACTTAGGGATTCTGGCTACAGAACCCTGGTGTACCTCGGACCGTCCCTGGTGACCCGAGGGGTGGGCACAGGAGGGCCTGTTCCTGTGATTTTTGCCTGGATCATGTCCTGTCAAGCTCCTCAGTGCTGATCTCAGCCCTTCTCTCCACTGGGAATGGGGGAGCAGCCTCTAAGACCCCAGGAGTTTGGGGTGAGAGGCCTGGCAACTTGATTTCTCTGCTTCCCCCTAGACGCAGTGTTTCAACTTCATCCGTGTCCTGGTCTCCTTCAACGCCACCCACCTCTACACCTGTGGGACCTTTGCCTTCAGCCCTGCCTGTGCCTTCATTGTGAGTTCCCTGAGGCCCCACATGCTCACAGGCCCCCAACACGCCTTCTCACACCCACCCCAGCCTACTCTCGGTACCTCTGGGAATCTCTGGTCCCCGAGGACCCGCGAAAGATTCCTGGCCCCAGACCAATGTCCCTCTCCGCTCCTTTCACTCCCTCCCTCATGCTCCTCATCTGTGAGATGTGCGACCCTGGCATTCTGGGCTCCCAGCCTCTCCCCCCCTCTAGGAACTCCAAGATTCCTCCCTGCTGCCCATCGTAAAGGACAAGGTCATGGATGGGAAGGGCCAAAGCCCCTTTGACCCTGTTCACAAACACACAGCTGTCTTGGTCGGTGAGTATCAGGCTTCCCAGACCATACTAAAACTTGCCTTTTCTAGTCCCTCTGGGGAAAGTGGGGCATGATAGTTTCCCAAAGAAAAGGGCAGAGGGAACCAGGAGCTTCGGAGGGCGGGATCAGGGGGAGGACCAGGAAGCCCAGGCATTAGCCCCTCCTGAAACTGTCCCCAAGGGGTGCAAGGAAATCCATGTGGGAAGATATTAGGCCTAGTGGTCTAGTAAGTCACCAGGTGATCCCTGGGGTTCAGCCACTTGTTGAACCACTGCGCATGGGCAGATGCCTCTCCTGATGGGTTACACATTGAGCTGGGTACTGAAGGGGCTACAACAAAGATGTTGTGTGCCCCTGCCGGGACTCAGACCATCACAGACCTCCCACCCTGGCTGCCGACAGGAGATGGCCGTTGCCTTTTGAGCAGACTTAAAAGATAAGCAGGGACCAAGATGTGTGCGCACCAGACTGTCATATTCTGGGGTTGGTGTTTGAGGAAGGACCAGAAAAAGGCTGGCAAATGCTCAGTGCAAAAGGCGTCACAGGCCATTGCCTCTAGCCAGAGGGATCTAAGAAGGGAGCCTGCTGTGTGTGTGGGGGGGGGGGGCAGTATGAGCTGGGCTTTGGGGTTCTACAGAATAGAAGGAAGGCATGTCTGAGCAGGGCAGGCGGCCTCCCCGATACACCTGCTTCTCCTCCCTCTCCCTGGTCCTAGATGGGATGCTCTACTCTGGCACCATGAACAACTTCCTGGGCAGTGAGCCCATCCTGATGCGCACGCTGGGACCCCAGCCTGTTCTCAAGACTGATATCTTCCTACGCTGGCTGCACCGTAAGCCCTTGGTTCCTGTCAACACGGGTTTGGGCCCCCTTCCTGACCCTGGGTCTGTGATTTGCTTTAATTCACTCAGCTCTGTTTGGTAAAAATTAATTAAAGAAGTACACGAAGCCGGCTGGGGTGGTGCACGACTTTAATTCCAGCATTTGGGAGGCAGTGGCAGCAGCAGGTGGATCTCTGAAGGGAAGCCAGCCTGGTTTACACAGCGAGTTTCAGGCCAGTCAGAGCTATAGCGAGATCCCATCTCAAAAAGGAAAGAGTACACATGTCTCAACAGGCTGTGGGATGGGAGACTTCTGTCCCGGTCCTCAGAGCCCACCTAACTGTCACCAAGGGAACCCTGAGCATCCTGATGTTCAGTCCCTAAACCTATGTGTCCTGCCTCCACAGCGGATGCCTCCTTCGTGGCAGCCATTCCATCCACACAGGTCGTCTATTTTTTCTTCGAGGAGACAGCCAGCGAGTTTGACTTCTTTGAGGAGCTGTACACATCCAGGGTGGCTCGAGTCTGCAAGGTCTGCCCTTTGGTCTGGTGGAGGGCTGGGCTGCCAGGGAGCCAATGGGAGTGGGGAGAGGTGGGTGGGGCGGGTCCACAGGCTAAAAGGCCGTCCCGTCCCGTGACTCCACCGGCTCCCCTAGAACGACGTGGGCGGGGAGAAGCTGCTGCAGAAGAAGTGGACCACCTTCCTGAAGGCCCAATTGCTCTGCGCCCAGCCAGGTCAGCTGCCATTCAACATCATCCGCCACGCGGTCCTGCTGCCCTCAGTTTCCCGCATCTATGCAGTCTTTACCTCCCAGTGGTGAGCAGCAGGGCAGGGAAGAGGAGGGATCCCAGGGAGGCGGGAGCCGATGAAAGCCTGCTTTATACACTGCACGTTACATGGGAAGGCATTTGACTGCCGGGATCCTATGGTCTTTCATGCATAGGGAGAAACAAAGTTCAGAGACTGGCTTTATTCTGCCTGGTTCCAAAAAGGATGGAAGGAAGCTTACAGAAGGTAGACACTAAAAATCAGCAAAATACCCAGCGTGACTGGTGCATGCCTGTGATCTCAGCACTTGGAAGGTAGAGGCAAGAGGATAAAGAAGTGGAAGCCAGTCTGGACCACGCAGAGAGAGCTTGTCTTAAACAAGACAAAAGCATCGATAAAATAAAGCTAGACGTGGTGATGAGGAAGGAGGATCAGTTCGAGGACTAATGTCCCAAACACAAACAAGGGCTGGTGATGTAGCTCAGTCAGTACAGTGCTTGCCTAGCGTGTGCAAAGCCCTAGGTTGGATCCCCAGCATCACGTAAATCAGTGTTGGTGGTACAAGGGACCCATGAGAAGAAAAGACCGGAGGATCAGACACTCAAGGTCATTCTCAGCTGCGTAGTGAGGACAGCCTTGGCTACCAGAGACGGTCACAAACAAACAAACAAACAAACAAACAAAAAACCCACCAATTAGGTCAGGAAGTGGAAGTAAAGAGAAATTACCAGCAGGTAGGGGGAAGATCTGTATAGCACAAATACTGTTGTAATACTAGCCACAGATTTATCTCCTCCCGATTCCTAATGGCCAGGGCCAAGACCACTATGACTGAAAAAAAAAAACAGGAAATCCTTGCTCATAGACCAGGAAAGGTTAACTGATTTGCTAATGGTCTGGCATCACCATGTTTAGGCATCTGCCAACAATGTGCCAGGAAGAAAAGGTTTCTGGTATACAGGGTCTGACATCAATGAAATGCAGAACTGAGACCCCAGTGTGTTAAAGAGAGTAAGGAGAGACCAAGACAGAAGAGATAACAAAGCTGTGGTTCACTGTCTGAGAACCAAGAATCCAAGGGCCTTCAAGAAGGCTACATGTAAATCCAGCCTGAAGCAGGTTCTACCACTCTTCCTGTGGGCACAGCCCAGCCCGGGCAGGACAGGCAGGGGCCACCCCAGGGCCTATGCCCCAATTAATCCTCATTAGGAGCAATCATATTTCAGATCCTGTGATGGGCTTCTAGCCAGGCCTCAGTCCAGAGCCAGGGAACCCCGTGGGGCTCCCAGGTCCTTATCATAAGCAAGGGAAAACAAACCTCCAGAGGCTGGCCTGCCTCCCGCCCTCCAGGCCTGCTAGGATTCCGCTGAGCTCTGCCTGGGCTGGAAGGGCAGTGGCTGTCAAGGAGAGGAAGCCACAGTGAGAACCCTCTCCGGCTGTCTTCAGGCAGGTCGGTGAGACCAGGAGCTCAGCGGTCTGTGCCTTCTCCCTCGCGGACATTGAGCGAGTCTTTAAAGGAAAGTTCAAGGAGCTGAACAAGGAAACTTCCCGATGGACCACTTACAGGGGCCCGGAGGCCAGCCCGAGGCCAGGCAGCGTGAGTAGCACCTACTCCTCCCAGAACCTCCCGGAATGCATGTGAAAGCACCGTCATGGCATGGCAAGTGCCCACACACCAGCCCGTATGCCACAGATGTTCAATACCGCCCTACATTCAGAACAGTTGCCAAGGACCACCTCTTTCCAGTGCTAAGTGAGCACCAAATACCCGGCTGTATCAGCAAAGGATTAGGAGCACGTGGGCTGGGTGCCAAGCACAGTCTTGGGCAGCTTCACCACATTTTATTGTTTTCAGGCTGGGTCTCAAGTACCCCAGGCTGGCCTTGAACTCCTGATAACCTGCCTCCACCTCCCAAATGCCTAGATTCCAGGCGTGTGCCACCATGTCCGGCTTTTCACCTGCATATTTTCCTGTAGTTTTTTTTTTTCATCTGAATTATATGTGTACATATTTAAAGACTCAAATTGGCCGAGTGTAGTGGTGCACGCCTGTAATATCGGTACTCCAGAGGAAGCAGAGGCAGGGGATCAATGCAAATTCAAGGCAAGCCCGGGCTACATAGCAAGGTTCTATCTCAAAGGTATCAGAATGAGTAAATAAATACAAAATCAAAGACATCTCCTGGATTGGTGCTGAACCACCACTCCCATCCGAGGCTGGCCTCAAACTCACCTCCCACTTCTATCCCAAGTGCCTGGATTACAGGCGCGCACCACACTCCCAGCTTTCTCTTGCACATCTCTTTTCAAATTCGTGCTCAGTGCCATGACATTGGTAGCTTGAAATCATTTTTAAAGGCAGTGTGCACCTTGGAAATTAGAGGGCAACTTACAGGAAATTAGAGGGCTCCTTCCCTTCCAGGGAGAGAGCACAGGCCATCCTTAGGCTTGGCAGCCAGCGCCTTTACCTGCTCAACCACCTGGCCAGTCCCTGGTGCTCACATATTCCACACTGAGCTTCCATGGTCTCTGTGTTGAACTGGAAGCCCAGTGGACTACTTTAGCCCGAAAATCTTAATTATTTTCTTCAGTTCTGAGAAACTTTCTTATGCTCGTTAGCTCAATCATTGTTCTGTTGTTGTGAGGAGACACCATGGCCAAGGAAATGATAAAAGAAAACATTTAATTGGGGGGCTTGCTTACAGTTTCAGAATGTGCCTGAGGAGTCCAGACGTGGGCTCTGGATCCCCTGGAACTGGAGTTATAGATGTTGTGAGCCACCATGTGGGTGCTGGCGACTGAACTCAGAGCCTCTGTGAGAGCAGTTAAGTACTCTTTACCACTGAGCCATCTGTCCAGCTCCCTTATTTTAATTTAATTTTTTGAAACAAGTTTTGCTATGTAACTCAGCCTGGCTTCAAAACTACTATTCTCTTCCCTCTGTCTTTCAAGTGCTGGGATGACAGGCGTGTGCCACCATTCACAGCTCAGACTTCAATTAGTTTAATAGTGTCACAGATATCATAAAGGAGTTTTGGTGTGTGCGCATGTGTGTGTGTGTGTGCGCGCATATGTGTGTGTGTGCATGTTATGGGCCAGAGGTTGATGTTCGCGTCTTCCTCAATTGTTTGACCATCTTCCCCCCATTTTTTCTTTCTTTTTACTGTGCTGTCCTGACTGGCCTAGAACTCACCATTTAAACCAGGTTGACCTTGAACTCACAGAGATCTGTCTGCTTTTCCATATGCTAGGACTACTATGCCCAGCCTTCCTTCTTGTTTTCTGAACCTGGAGCTCATTGATTGGCTAGACTGGCTGTCCATCAAGCCCTGGAGACCCTCTTGTCTCCACCTCCCAGCATGGGGTTACAGGCACATACTGCACCTGGCTTTTAGGAGGATCTGGGGACCCAAACTCAGATCCTTATGCTTGTGCATTTATTGATTAAGCCATCTCCCCAGATCCCCACCCCTCTTTGTTTTCAGACAGGGTTTCTCTGTGTAGCCTTGGCTGTCCTGGAAGTCACCCTGTAGACCAGGCTGACCTCGAACTCAGAGATCTGCTTGTCTCTGCCTCTAGAGTGTTGGGATTAAAGGCGTGTGCCACCACCACCTGGCTACCCAGCTCCCAAAATTTAAAAATGTGACTTGTTTACTTGACTCAAGATCCAAATATGATCTATAAATTATGATAGATTTCCCTCCCCTCTCCCCACATTGATTTTTCCAGACAAGGTTTCTCTGTGTGGCCCTGGCTGTCTTGGAACTTGCTCTGTAGACCAGGCTGACCTCGAACTCATAGAGATCTGCCTGCCTCTGCCTTCCAAGTGCTGGAATTAAAGGCGTGTGCCGCCGCCGCCGCCGCCGCCGCCGCCGCCGCCGCCGCCCCCCCCCCCGCTTTTTTTATTTGTTTGTTTGTTTGTTTGTTTGTTTTTTTGAGACAGGGTTTCTCTGTGTAGTTTTGGTGCCTGTCCTGGATCTTGCTTTGTAGATCAGGCTGGCCTTGAACTCACAGAGATCTGCCAGGCTCTGCCTTAGATTGTTTTTTAAGTCTCTTATCATTTATACTTTATTTTCTTTTTAAGATTTATTTTTATAGCTAGACAATTTATTTTTGTTTATGTGTATGTATGTGTGAGTGTTTATGTGTATACCACATATGTGCAGAAGCCTGCGGAGGCCAGAAGAGGTGTCAGATCCCCTGGAGCTGGAGTTAAGAGTGAGCCACACAACACAAACCTTCTCCATCTGAGCCCTCTCTCCTGCCCCGCCCCCTTGTCTTGCAGTTAACTTGTCTGGTAGAGTTGTCTCGTCTGGATCCTAGTGATGTTTCTGTGATGTGGTTCATCTAGTTGTGCGTGAATGCGTGGGGCGGGGCGGGGGGGATGCCTCACTCTGTAGCATAACCGGCTTGAACTCACAGCAAACCTTCTCTGTTAGGCTGGAGTCTGCTGGGATGATAGTGTAAGCCATCACACCTGGCTTCCTCCTCCTGGGTTTGTGTTTCTTTCTTTTTTTTCTTGTGTGGTTTAGTTTCTGTCTTTCTTGTTTGTAGTTTTGCCTACAAATCCAGTGTTCCTTGGCCGTGCACTTACTTACATAAAATGTGGTGGCTCACACCTGTAATTCCAGTACTCAGAAGACTGAGGCCGATTGAGAGTTCGAGGCCAGGCTGGGCTATAGAGCCATAGCTTGCCTGGAATTTTAAAAACTGTGGGAGAGTCTGGAGAGGTGGCTCAGTGGTTAAGAGTGCTTACTGGTTTTGCAGAGGACCTGAATTTGGTTCCTAGCACCCATATCAGGCAGCCCTAGGGATCTGATACCTATGGCCTCCACAGGCCTGCACCTGCACTCATGTGCACACATCCACACATATACACCTAAAGAAAGAGTAATAAAATGGAATATTTAAAAAATATCTTTAAAAAAATCTCTGTAGCAGGAGGCAAGAATAGGTACATGTATCCTCTGCTGGCACAAAAACGGGATATAGATGTCGTCACCTCACTTTCCAGTGGAGGACTTTGCGGCTCAAAGGGGTGGATTAACTTGTGTTACTACACCTTGTAGTAACTACACTCCACAGCTCGCGGGTGACAGTGGGGACTGACTTCAGGACGATGCTCTTGGATAGGGAGGACACTTATCTTGAGCAAAGATGCGCTCCAGTTAGTTGACAGGGCCTCCAGAGAACAGCCGGTCCAACACCCTCGAGTATGAGTGAAAAAAAGAGAGGCTCAGAATGGAGGAGGAACTCCCCCAAGTCACGAAGCGGGTGCATGCAGAGCTGCCACACCGCCCTTCTCTGTCACTCCTCCATTCTGTCACTGACTCAGCACTGACTGTCTGGGTTCTGTGCCATGCCTGGGACCACAGGCAGCACAGCGGGGGAGGGGGGGTTTGCCTGAAGGAGCCTTCACCCTGCTTTGTGCTGGCATTGATGCAGGCACTGAGGAGCAGGGCAGTGGAAACGGCCAACACAGTCCTCAGGGTCTGCCGGGCCTGCGCCGGGTACTTTTCATGTATTTTAGGGCATTTCAGCCTGACGGGGAGCCTAGGGGCACTGGGTCTGAGTTTTCCCCACACCTTGAACTGAGGAGTGCCCTGAGGGAAGAGGGCAAAGGAGGGTAGTGTGGAGTGTGTGTGTGTGTGTGTGTGTGTGTGCAGCCATGTGTGAGCTGAAGGGAAAGTCCAGCTGACAATGTGCTTCCCTCCTCCTCTAGTGCTCCACGGGCCCGTCCTCTGACAAAGCCTTGACCTTCATGAAGGACCATTTTCTGATGGACGAGCATGTTGTAGGAAGGCCCCTGCTGGTGAAATCTGGTGTGGAGTACACACAGCTTGCGGTGGAACCGGCTCAGGGTCTCGATGGAAGCAGCCATGTGGTCATGTACCTGGGCACATGTGAGTATGGGGTTCCAGAAGTATACCTGGGATGACCAGAGCAGGGACTGCAGCCAGGCTGAGGCAGGAAGCCTTGGAGTTCATCCACATGTTCAGTTCATTCCTTTAACAGGTGTTTAGGGTGCGAGCCCCCTGCTGGACTCTGGAGACACAGTGGAGTAGCTGAACCATCCAGTCTCTAGCCTTTCAGTCTGCTGGGGGAAACACCCTGAGCCTTGTCTGGTCTTAGAAAGAGCTGCCCGCCTCCTGGGAGGAGCCATACCTGACGGAGGAGTGGGTAGAGTAGGAAGTGTGACTGAAGGACCGTCCAGGGTGCCCTGGAGAAGGTGGGGGCTGGGCTGGGAGATCCAGGGAGCCTGTGTCCTCTAGGAGGCAGGAGGATAAGGGTCAGGAGCCAGGAATGAGGGTGGGTTCAGGAGAGAGGGGTGGATCTGACAGTGGTTCTGGAAAGAGAGGGACAGTGAGCTGGGGGGTGTGGCTAGGTTGCCCAGAGTGGAGGGCAGGGCTCTTTACTGGGAGAGGGAGGGCCGCTCCTTCATTCACTCTTCCAGGCCGCGCTGGAAGGCGTGTCTCTGCTGCGCCTCTGCTGAGCATACAGTAGGAAAGACACAGAAATTCCCATGCCTGTGGAGTGGGTGGAGACAGACCGCACTGTTCTGAATGAGAACACTGCTTGGAGCTTTAGCTACAGGATTAGAAAACCAGGTAGAGCAGAGTGAGGTAGATCCTGCCCGGGGAGTCCGCCTTCTTTAGTGACAGTGTCTCATTCTGTTACGCAGTGGAGTAACAGCTTTGTAAATTATTCTATTTATTTATTTACTTTGGCTTTTCGAAACAGGGTTTCTCAGTGTGACAGCTCTGCCTGTCCTGGAACTCGCTCTGTAGCCCAGGCTGGCCTCAAACTCACAGAGATCCGCCTGCCTCTGCCTCCTGAGTGCTGGGATTAAAGGTGTGCGCCACCATTACCCAGCATTTTATTTTATTTTTGAGACAGGGTCTCACTATGTAACCCTTGGCCAGCCTGACACTCACTGTGTAGACCAGGCTGGCCAAGAACTGCCTCTGCCTCCCGAGTGCTGGAATTAAAAGCATGGACCACCATGCCTGGTCCCTTTTGGTTGTTACGGGTTTTTTTGTTGTTTTTGTTTTTGTTTGAGACTGGGTCTTATTCTACAGTCCAGGCTGGTCTGGAACTCATAATTCTCCTGCCTCAGATTTCTGGGTGCCGGCAGGAAGTTGCAACCATTAAAAGGGGGGTCAGAAGCAGGGCTTGGTGTTGCAAACCTGTTACCCTAGTTACTTGAGAGGCTGAGGCAGGAGGATTGCATATTAGTCCAGCCTGGGTTGCAGAGTAAGACCCTGTCTCAAAAGGTAAAAAGAGGGCTGGGAATATAGCTCAAGGGGAGAGCATTTGCTCACGTGTGAGAGGCCCTGGATTTAACCCTTCACTTACCCCGATACTAGGGAAAGAAAAAAAAAAAAAGACAGAAAGAGAGAAAGAGACTGGGGAAATGGATGACTCAGTTGTGAGGACCTGAACTCAGAGACTCGGAACCCGTGAGCAACTGGGTGCTGCACTGGGTACCTATAACCCCAGCATGTGGGGTGGGGAGTGGGGGGGCGCAGATGGGGGGTCCCTGTTGCTTATTAACCAGGCAGTCCGTCTAGACTGGCTTCAAGTTCAAGGAGAGAGTCCGTCTCAGCAAACCTGGTAGAGTGACTGAGTAAAACAGCTACCTTTGACTTCTGTCGTCCATGTGCAAGTGTGCAGGCACATCTGGCAGGTACATACATCACACACACACACACACACACACACACACACACACACACACACGCACGCACGCACGCACGAAAGCTGGTTACCACAGCCCTCCATTCCTGGGCCACAGAGGGACTGAGTGGCCTGGATGCTCTGTGCCTGGCTTGCTGGGGAGGTGTGTGAGGGCCCTTAGAAGTTCCGCCCTCTCTTTGTCTCCCCAGCCACAGGGTCCTTGCACAAGGCTGTGGTACCCGAGAACAGCATTGCTTACCTTGTGGAGGAGATCCAGCTGAGCCCTGAGCCCGAGCCTGTCCGAAACCTGCAGCTGGCCCCCACCCAGGTGAGAAGAGACCCCAACGGAATATGGTCTTTCTGTGGGGATGACCTGGGGAGCCTGGGCCAGGGTGCTGGCGCTTCTGACCCCCTCCATCTCTCTCCCAGGGTGCAGTGTTCGCAGGCTTCTCAGGAGGCGTCTGGAGAGTTCCCCGGGCCAATTGCAGTGTCTATAAGAGTTGTGTGGAATGTGTCCTTGCCAGGGACCCCCACTGTGCCTGGGACCCAGAGTCAAGAACTTGCAGCCTTCTCTCTGGCTCCAGCTCCACCCTGTGAGTGTTGGTCCTGGATGGTGACTGAAGACAGTCTGCCGAGGCTCCCCTTACACAGTTCTGCTACTATTCCCCCCCATCAAGGGGCACCAACACACTCACTCCCAGATACCACTCCTCTGCATCCAGTTCTCGCAGGGGCCTTTTGCGGGGCGGTTTTGAAGCAGCCCTTGTTTTTTTTTTTGCCCTGCTCTTCCTAGCCCACCTCCTTCCTTTTATCCTCCCTCCTCCCTACCCCCTCCTCTCACTTCCGTGTCTTTCAAGAGCTGAGTTTGCTTGCCTTGTCTTCTCAGGAATCCCTGGAAGCAGGACATGGAACGAGGCAACCCAGCGTGGGCATGCGCCCGTGGTCCCATGGCCAGGAGCCCCCGGCGTCAGAGCCCCCCTCAACTTAGTGAGTGTGGGACTGGAGGAGGTGCCCAGGCACTGGGCAGGGCTTTGGGCAGAGCTGGCTTTTATACCCCAGTGGCTTCCACAGCACCTGCCGGGGCTGAGAGCTAAATCCCTCCTGAGTCAGGATGGATTGGAACCTGGCTGTGGATAGGAGAGGATAGATTCTGAGCTGCAGCCACACTAGGATCCAGGTTGAGGTGGACGTGGCTTTGGTGTCTGAGCTGGAATTAGGAATATTGGAGGCTTGTCTATGGTCACCAACAACATGCTGAACAGGCCAGATCTTGACTGACTTCAGAAGCTAAGGGTTGGACCTGGTTAGACATTAGATGGGAGAGAGACTGGGGGCTAGTTTGGAGTCTAGCTTGGAGATAGAGAAGGGGTGAGCCTTGAGTTTGGGAGTTAAAATGGAATCAGAAGACAGACAGGCATGGTAGTCCATACCAATAATCCTAGACATCAGGATTGCCAAGAGTTCAAGGCCAGCCCGGGCTACAGAGTGGGACCAGATGCGAGTAAGGTTGTCTTGGCCACCCTCCTGCCTCCCTCCCCCTGAACATGATGCTTCTTTGCTGCCCTCCAGTTAAAGAAGTCGTGGCAGTCCCCAACTCCATCCTGGAGCTGCCCTGCCCTCAGCTGTCAGCATTGGCATCTTACCACTGGACTCACGGCAGGGCCACCGTCCCGGAAGCCTCCTCTACCGTCTACAATGGCTCCCTCCTGCTGCTGCCTCAGGATGGTGTTGGGGGCCTCTACCAGTGTGTGGCCACTGAGAACGGCTACTCCTACCCCGTGGTCTCCTACTGGGTAGACAGCCAAGACCAGCCCCTGGCCCTGGATCCCGAGCTAGCCGGTGTTCCCCGGGAACGAGTGCAAGTCCCACTGACCAGGGTCGGTGGTGGAGCTTCCCTGGCTGCCCAGCGGTCCTACTGGCCCCATTTTCTCATTGTCACTGTCCTCCTGGCCATAGTGCTCTTAGGAACACTCACCCTCCTCCTTGCCTCCCCACTGGGAGCACTCCGGGCTCGGGGCAAGGTTCAGGGCTGTGGGACACTACCCCCCAGGGAAAAGGCCCCATTGAGCAGGGAACAACATCTCCAGCCCTCCAAGGACTACAGGACCTCGACCAGTGACGTAGATGCTGACAACAACCATCTAGGCACTGAAGTGGCTTAAAATGGAATGGGGCCACAGGTGGGAACTGGGCAGAGCAAGCCCCTGGCCACACCGCCTAGGCCAGGTACAGTGCACTGTGACTAGGGTGGGAGGCTCTCCTGCTGCTGTGGATCACCTACAGCACCCAGGAGAGCCTCACGGCACCCAGGAGGGCCTCCCCTATGGGACTCTCTTCCGTAAGCACATGGGCTGTCTCCACCCGTGCCGGGACAGCAAGAGCCAGACAGGATTCTTCAGTTTTGGTCAACCAACCCCAAGAGCTCCAGGAGACCCTGAAAGGTGTGGCTGTCCAGGATTCTGTGCCGACAGACCCGAGCATCTGAGCAAGCTGGGGGCTGTCCCTGCAAACTCCATCCTGGAAGATGCCACTCTGGAAGCAGCTGCTGCTTTGAACACCAGCCCCCCATTCTCCCAGGGTCTCTAAGATTGTGCTCCCCTTACCAATCATGCCCTACTGTTTGGGAAGTCTTTTCTGAAGTTTGACCACCTTCCTTCTTGCTTCGGTTTGGACAGGTTGTTATCGTCTCT
>CABHPQ010162961.1:21050-40503 GCA_902168405.1 Peromyscus aztecus | reverse complement strand
AGTGACAGACCTCCTTCAACAAGGCTGTGGTTCCTATTTTTTCTTGACCAGGTCCACCAGCTACAGACCAAGCATTCGAATGTACAAGCCTATGGGGGCTATTATCATGAAAACAACCACAATAAAGTTAATGAAATTAGATTAATTCAATTCACCTATTGTTGAATTTAATTTTTGCCTTGTGAATTGAATTAGATTCTTATGGCTGTTCTAATGAATTGTCATAGACTATGTGGCTTCAAATTATCCACATTCACCTTTTTACAGTCGTACACATCAGAATAAAATTTATTCAACTTGATCAAAATGAAGATACTTTTGGGGCCACAGACTCTTCTACAGTTGAAAATTACTGTATTGCTTTTTCCAGGTTTGGTGACTGTCGGCATGTGTGTAGGCTTGTGGCCACATCACTCCAGTCTTCAAGGCAAGTGTCCTTAAATCTTTTTCTGCCTCATCTTCATGTGAGGTTTTGTTCTTTCTGGGTTGCATGAAATCTCATTTTTTAAAATATGTTTCAAGGACACTTGTGATAATACTTTTGGACCACCCGACTAGTGACAATTCTGACTTTAGACCTTTAACTAATTCTTACCTGTGAAGAACATTTTTCCTTATGATAATATCTGCCTGCAAGTCTCAGGGGATAAGGCATGACTACCTTCCACTGGCCACTCATCAGGAGGCTACAACAATGACAGCACCTCTGTATGTCAGCTTGAATAAACACTGAAAAGCCATCAGCAACATCTGTAGAAACATTTGCAAACTAGCTTTCACCAGAGTCCCTTAGCTTTCCTATCAAAAACCCAGATTCCTAGATAATTTTTTGTGTGTGATTCTGATACAGTTGGCTTGCTTTTAAAACAACAAATATCAAAATGTTGCAAATCAATCTGATTTGTTTAACTAGGGTGACCATTATAGAGAAATAATGACCTGACAATACAACACATTGTGCTTTGCCCTGTACAGAGATCAACAAGTGATCTTGAAGTCATCTCTCAGGCTCTCAACTAGGTCAGGTAGACTTGCATCAAAGAATCAAAAGAGGAAGATTTTTGGAGAGGTTGTTGAAAAGAACTATGCATGCCAAAGTTCAAGAGCAATAAACTGGTCGAAGCAAAAGGCTTTAATGCTGTCGCTATCCACACTCTTCAGTGCAAATTCTACTTAATTGCTATCAAGTGTAGGCTCAGCCTCTTTGATCCCACCCTCCCTCCTTTCTTTAGTGCTTCTCTTTCTCTTAGCTACTGATGTATAAATGAAAGACACCCTATTGTCCTTGTCTTTCATTACTGTGGGTCTGACCATACAGTTTCCTCCTCTATATAAAACTTTCCATATGCATATATAAATAAATACACATGTATATAGATACTTTATTTCTATGCTTATATGTGTACATTTCTAGCTTTGTATAGCATAGTCACATTCTCCATTGTGTCACCAAGAAAGCATTACTGTGTGTTTAACAGCATTGTTAAGAACTAAATATTTACTTACTCAGCTAAAGATTGCTTATCATTTAATTAGTTATTACAGTTAAGAAAAGGTATGCCTACTGGCAACCAGTATTTTTAAGTGATATTTTTACTGATCCTTGAAGAATTTTATACATTGTGTTTTAGTCATATTCATCCTTTTCCTCAGATCCTCCCAGGTCAACTCCCAATTCCATATCATCCAACTTTGTGTACTCAAAAACCAAACAAACAAAAATGACCCTCCCCTAAAACAAACAAAAAAACAGTAATATAAACAAACAAACAAAAGTGCTGGCTGTATATTCTTGAGTGCCTAGTCATCTCCTGAAGCATGATTGTCCTATTAGGGGCCATGCTCTTAAAGAAAATTCCCAGCCACTATCAGCTAAGAGAATGGCTCCTTAGCTAAGGGTGGGAGTAGTGATCACCCTGCCTCATACTGTGATTTTGTCTGTATTGACCATTCAGAAAGTACTTGGTTTCGCCATGATATTCATATCACTGTGGCACCAGTGATATCTTCCTAGCATATCTTAGGCTGGATACTCTGGTAGCTCAAAAGGTCCACATTGAATTTTACTTTTCTCCTCTGGTAGTATGCATAGCACCTTGCAGCACTATGAAAGCTAGCCAATAGGAATGAAGCTTTGTGGTCAGTGCTAGCTTTATTTCTCCATGTTCTATGACTCTTGTCTTCACTAATAAGATAGTACCATAAAATTATCACCAATAAGGTATTACCATAAAATTAAAAGGCGAATTGATCCATATCTATCACCCTGCACAAAATTGAAGTTCAAGTGAATCAAAGACCTCAACATAAAATCAGATACATTGAACTTAATAGAAAAGAAAGTGGGTAACAGCCTTGAACTCATTAGCATAGGAGACAACTTCCTGAACAGAACACTGATGGCACAGGCACTAAGATCAACAATCAATAAATGGGACCCCATGAAACTGAAAATCTTCTGTAAGACAAAGGACACAGTCAATAGGACAAATCAACAGTCTAGAGAAGGGAAAATTTTTTCACCAACTCCACATTAGACAGAAAGCTAATATCCAAAATATATAAAGAACTCAAGAAACTAAACATCAACAAACCAAATAATCCAATTAAAAAGTGGAATAGAGATTTAAACAGAGAATTCCCAACAGAGGAGTCTCAAATGACTGAGAAACACTTAAAAGGATGTTCAACATCCTTAGCCATCAGTGAGATGCAAATAAAATGACCTTGAGACTCCTTCTCATATCTGTCAGAATGAAAAACACAAGTGACAGCTCGTGCTGGAAAGGATGTGGAGTAAGAGGAACACTCCTCCATTGCTGGTGGGAGTGCCAACTTGTACAGTCACTGTGGAAATTAATATGGCAGTTCCCCAGAAAATTGAGACTTGATCTACCTCAGGATCCTGCTATACCACTTTTGGGCATATATTCAAAGAACACTCCATGTTACCACAAGGACACTTGCTCAATCATGTTCATTACAGCTCTATTTGTAATAGCATAAACTGAAGACAATCCAGATGTCCTTCAACCAAAGAATGAATAAAAAATGTGGTACAATTATACAATGGAGTGTTATTCAGCTGTTTTAAACAATGATATAAATTTACAGGAAAACCGATGGAATTAGAAATGATCATCCTGAGTGAGGTAACCCACACCCAGAAAGACAGTGTGTACTCATTTATAAGTGGACTTCATCTGTTAGTTAAAGAATAATCATGCTGCAATCCACAGACCCAGAGAGGCCAAATAACAGGAGAGATCAAGGTAGGGACACATGAATCTCTCTGGGAAGGGAAATAGAATTTTCAGGTGGACTGGGAGCAGGTAGAGATGGAAACAGGAGGTTTCAGGCAGATGAGAGGGATGATTAGAATTAGGGAGGACATTTGGGGTGATATAGAAACTAGTGCAGTGCAAAATTCCCTAGGGAAGTCTCCTAGTAATGGGGGAATATGGAACCCAAACTGGACATATTCTGTAACCAGGTAAGACTCCCAGAAGTGGGACTGGGACACCAACTTAGTCATAAAACTATCAACTGACAATCTGTCCTGCTTGCAAGATATGCTGGGGCAATGGTGTGTGCAGAACTGGTGGGAGCGACAATCAGTGACTGGTCCAACTTCAGGCCACACCAGAAGGGGAGCCCATGTCTGACACTGCCTTGATGGTCAGGAACCAGAAACAGGGCAACACACAGACCTAACAACACAGAGACATGGGATATAACTAAACAGGACTGGCAAAGAAATAAAAATAAAAAATCACTGATATGATTCCTACTGATATTCTGCTATACTCATAGATGGATGCCTAGTGTAATTGTCCTCAGAGGGGCATTATCCACCAACTGATGGAAAAAGATGCAGAGACCCACAGCTAATCATCAGGCAGAGAGAAAGAGAGTATAAATTGGATATCTCCATCAGGTACCTCCCCTTGGAGCTTAGGGAACCCAGTGGAAGAGGGGAGGAAGCAAGTAGGAGCCAGAGAGGTCAAGGACATTGCATGAGAACACAGCCCACAGAATCAACTAAGCAGTTCTCACAGGGGCTCACACGGAAGCGATAATCACATGACCTATATGGGTCTGAGCTAAGTTTTTTTTGCATATACCTTATGGTTGTGCAGCTTGATGTTCTTGGTACTCCCAACAGTAGGAATGGGGGTGTCCCTGACTCTTTTGCCTGTGCTTGGGACCCTTTTCGTCCGACTAGGTTGCCTCATCCCACCTTGATATGAGGGTTTGTGCCTTGTCTTACTACATCTCGTTAGGCCATGTTAGGTGGATATCCTTGAGGACCGGATCTTTATTTTTTCCCCTTTGAGGAAATAGAGGAGTGGATCTGACAGAGAAGGGAGTGAGAGAAAGGAGTGGGAGGAGTGGAGGGAGGGGAACTGAAACTGGGTTTGGAATGCAATGTTTGAGAGAAGAATAAGAGAAAAAAGAAAAAAAAATCTGGGGTTAACCAAGATCACTGTCAATAACCTGTAGTATTTGGGGCTATATAGGGCTTCACTGGGTAATAATGCTAATAGAGGTATGTGGTGTTGTGTTCCCCGAAATATTGTGCATGCTAATAAACTTATCTGGGGTCAGAGACAGATCAGCCACATTAAACATAGAGGTTAGACAGTGGAAGCACACGCCTTTAATCCTAGCATTCCAGAGGCAGAGATCCATCTGTTCAAGGATACAGCCAAGCATAGTGACTCACGCCTTTAATCCCCCTGAAAGCGAGCCTTTAATCCCAGGGAGTGGTGGTAGAAAGCAGAAAGGTATATAAGGCATGAAGACCAGAAACTAGAAGCATTTGGCTGGTTAAGCTTTCAGGCAGTTCAGCTGAGATTCATTCTGGATAAGGACTTAGAGGCTTCCAGTCTGAGGAAACAAGACCAGCTGAGGAACTGGTGATGTGAGAGGTGAGATAGCTGTGGCTTGTTCTGTCTCTCTGATCTTCCAGCTTCACCCCAATAACTGGCCTCAGGTTTGATCTTATTAATAAGACCATTTAAGATTCCTGCTACAGAGGTAACCAATTCTAGGGATTTATTTGTTACCCTGTGATGTCTGTCTAGTGGTTTATAGCCCTTTTACTGCCACCCCTTTATAAGAAGCTTCCCCAGTAGTAGTATTTCATTTGATTTTTTTCAGAAAGTGTTTAGCGTTAATAGTCCCTCTTAGTACACCCACCTCTGAAGAGTCGTCCCATCCTCCACCCAAAATCATAAAAGTGAAAGCCAACATCCACAAGCAAGAAAACACACATAATGTTTGTCTTTCAGAGTCTAGTATATCTCACTCGGAACAGTTGTTTCTAGCTCCACGGCAGCTTTGAATCTTTAGAAGTGTCTGTTTATTTGGAATACCCGCAGATACTGGGAAGTTAGTAAGGACCTGGGTGTGGCTGGCATAGGGGCTTTCAAAAGAAGTGTCCTCGTTTGTGTTCCCTTGCTGTCGTGTATACTCTGGCCCAAAGAAATCTGAGATAAGATAAGGGTTTATCTGACTTGGCTTTCTGCCTCACTGTCGTCCATCACTGAAGAAAAGCCAAGGCAGGAACCTCAAGTAGGAACCTGGAGGACGTAACAGCAGTAGATGCCACTAAGGAAAGCTGCATACAGCCTTGCTTCTCATGGCCTACTCATGCTGCTTCCACATACAACCTAGGAATGCCTTCCCAGGAGTGGCTCGACTTACAGTGGGGTAGACCGTTCGACGTTAATCATTCATCTAAGGACGTCCCGCAGTCATGCCCACAGGCCTGTCAGATGGAGGCAGTTCCTCAGCGGGCGTTCCTTCTGCTCTGGTGACTCTAGTTTGTGCCGAGCTGGCAAAAATTAACCAGCCCTGGAGGGAAGAAAGAACGTAGTGATGTAAAGGAGAAAGGGGGAGAGTGAAACAGAAGAGGTTATGGAGCATGGAGGACACCTCTATTGCATGAACAAAAATCTGATCCTTGGGAAAACAGTATCCAAAATATTATTAGAAAGCGTGTGACTTGGAGGGCTGGAGAGATGACTGCATTCTATGAAACTGTTTTTTATGGAATGCTGCCAGGGAAAGAGGTTGCATTTAATTGACCATATAAAACATAAGCTTACCAATCTTGAGTGAATTATGTAACTAATATAGTTACGAAAAGGCGCAGTGTTAAATGAGGTTAAGGAAAGGCAAAAGCCAAGACAACTGATCAATATTGAAAACAAAATGGGACTCCAGGTGGAACACCTGTGGATGAAACGCTAAGATTTTACTTCAATCTTTTGAAAATTCAATCCAGTTATTCGTTTAGTACAATTATATGTGAAATCTTCTATTAATGTTTAGTGTATTTATGAACAAAATAGCATGAATAGCATCTCTAAAAAGTTTGGTTTCTTTGTTTTTCAGAAAATTTCAGCTTACTCAAGAGAAATTTTTTTTAAATTTTCTGCCTCAAGTAATTTTATAGGATATGAAAAGTTCCCATGGATGAAGTGAAAAAATCAGGATGGCCCTTGGAAATACTTTTGTTGCAAACAAAAAGAAAAACATTCACACTATTTTATAAACAATTTCTGGTGATGTTTTTCACTTCCTTGATTGAAAAATGAAGCTTAAATTCTAATCACAATATTTCACGGTAGTATTGCTGAATAATTTTAAAATACACAGTTTCACTAACAGCAGATGTAGAATGTAAATATCAGTACTCAGAGACAGAGTGGTTAATAGGGATTTTTATCTATTCTTTTTTAAAAATTTTTGTTTCTTTGTATATATGTGTATCTGTATGAGTTTATGTTCATCGTGTGCATAGGGGTGGAGAGGCCAGCAGACACTGGATTCCTTGGAATTGTATTTACATGCTATTTTAAGCACCCTGATGTTGGTGGTAGGAGTCAATTTGAGGTCTTCTGCAAGAGCAGTACTTGCTGCAAGAGCAACCTCTCCAGCCCCAATTCTTGACCTATGTGTATTTTTATAACACTGACAGCAGTAAATGCCTACTTTCATTGGCTGTAACAGGACTCAACTTTTACAACAGAAGATGTTGTCAAGGAACAAGAATTGCTTCCAAATGCTTTATTAAATATAGCCCATTTCATCTTATGATCTTATGGGTCTGAATGGGTTTCTGAATGTGTGTGCTGGCGCCCGTGGAAGCCAGAGGTGTAGCATTCCCCGGGAGCTGGATTTATAGTTGGCACTGAATTTCTTCAATGATGGATTTGGTCAGTGTTATATCACAGCGACAGGAAGAAAATTAGAACAGTGGTTGAAAAACCAAACCAAAAATAAAATGATAAAATTAGATTATTGGAGAATCCAAATATACATTATCAGCTGCTACTTCATTAAAATACTAAAATTTGATCCATGTGGAGTCTCATGCTTATGGTTCCAGCAATCGGCAGACTAAAGCAGGTGAACTGCTAGAGCCTCAAAAACAAAAGAAAACAAATTTAAAAATCGCTAGGTAAATATACTATAACTTTTTAGAGAAAGGAACAGATGCTTTTTTTATTTATTAAAAAGATCTCTCTTCACTTATGCTGTTGAGTAAATGATGTATATTTGTGTGTATACATGTGTTCACATGTGTGTGGGTGCACATATGTATGCATATACAGGCATACATGTTCATGACGGTGGGCATGTGTGCAGGAGAGAGTAGGGCTGAAGGAGATGCCTAGAATCTTTCCCCATAGCTCTTCCCTTTTATTTTCTGAGTCACAATTTCTTACTCAAACCCAGAGCTTGTCTGCAGAGCTAGTCTTGATAACCAGCCTGTTCTGTGGATCCACCTCTCAGCCTTTTGAGGCTGGAGTTGCAGGGTCCCACCAAGCCCACCTGGCACTGACTTGGATCCGAGGGTCTGGTCCTCTTGTTTGTACAGGTGCTTTACTATAAACTGTCTAGCTCACCAGTGCCTAAGCATCAGTCCTCATGTGGAAATGGTCCCAGATCACAGTCCATTCCTATAAAAGAATAATCCTGCAAGGTACGGTATAACTCTGTTGGTCATAAAGTTAAATTTTAGAATGCTTATGAAACAAAATATGAACCATTATTAACAAAATCTGTCAATTGTGTTTCCCTATACAATATTAAAATTATAAATTGGCTGTAAGATGGCAGTTTTTCTGCGACTTAGAGAAACTGACTTGTATAGACACATTAGTTTACACTGTAATAAACTTGACCTTGAGAGTTTTTTTTTTCTATGAGCTGCAAGAAACCAGAGAATGTTTTGACACGAAAGTTTGCATCTGAAAGTTGGATGGTATATTAACTGCTTAGTGTTTAACACATACCTTCTATTGTAAGTAATGTTACAAGCCATCGCTGACAAAATAATCTGCTCAAATATTTAATTTCCAAGAGAAGAAAGATGTATGCTGTATACAACACTTTAATAGTCTGTTATCATCCCTATGTGAATGTCTTTCCCTGCCCACATTTCTTTACAGTTTGTGCAGGCAAACTGTAGACAAAAGACAAGGTTGTCCCCTGATAGCCGCTCCTCTCTGAGATTGTTCACCTTTTCTCAGGGGGTTTAGAAATGCTGTTGTATCTAAAAAATCATGACATCTTTCCCCGTGTTGCTCCTTCCTTCCCCTTGCCTATTAGAGAGATGGACAATTGAAAACCAGAGAACAGTCATCTTGAGGCTATGGTGTTAAAATGTGTTTGCAAAGGTTTTATAAGCTGGTGAAATAATGATGATGGATTGCTTGGCAATCCATCCTTTAGCCACATGCTTTAGATGGAGCCAATGTGATACACCCAGCAGACAGAAGGCAAAAAAGAAAGAAAGAAAGAGAGAGAGAGAGAGAGAGAGAGAGAGAGAGAGAGAGAGAGAGAGAGGGAGGGAGGGAGGAAGGAAGGAAGAGAGAAAGAAAGAAAGAAAGAAAGAAAGAAAGAAAGAAAGAAAAAAGAAAGAAAGAAAGAAGGAAAGAAAGAAAGAAAGAAAAAAGAAAGAGAAGAAAAAGCAGTGAGACAAAACAGTCCAGAGTGTGCTCCATAAACAAATTGGCTTCAAAACCAATAAATAGGGAATTGAACAGAAAGGAGTCGAAAGGATTCATTTTTTTTTCATTGTTGCTGCTCAATTATCAGTGAATAATCAGATAACGTTTAGTTAATTTCCATTGAAATTATATTCCCCCTCCTCTTCTGCTCTCTCCCTGCTACCCCCACTGTGTGTGTGTGTGTGTGTGTGTGTGTGTGTGTGTGCGCGCGCGCGTGTAGGGAATGCTGGGTCTAACCTGGAGTGAGTGTAATACATATATAGGTGAATATTGGTCTATATAGATTTTTGTGGAAATAAGAAGAATTTGGAGTATAATAAATATGATTAGTACTTCTACAGTTATTTCTACTGCCAAAGCATTCACAGTTCTACAGTTCTGAATTCTATTTTGTTATGAAACCTGATGATTTTTTTTCTCTGATTTTTTACCATCCTGCTGAAAAAGGCATAGACAAAAATAATCTCATAAAACACTTGTGTGGTGTATTTTCAGTGAATTATGATAAACATTGCTTCATAACTGACACCTGTATTTTCACATAGTTTAATAAACCGTTCTGTTAGTTGACTTTTAAATAGTAATAAATAATGAATATTGGAATTAAATTTATCCAAACAGATCCACAGTAATAATAATAATAAAACACTTTCTAGCCATTCCAAGTAAAGAAACACAACTAGCTGAGAAACTTAAAAGTCAGCATAATGGGCTATCCCAGGTCAGGCCTGTCATTATCCTAGTTTCTGAACTCTGCTTCATTATTCATGTGGAGTGACCCTGGCATTTTATTGATCTGAGACAAATACCTGAGGCATGGAGGCATTAATCTGTGAGACCATGAAGGTCACATGCTAATTGTTTGGAGATGCTGTGTTATTTTGGGAAGGTATACTCGAGCATTTTCTTTACACAGCTCATGGTATATCCTACCCTGTAAAACAAAATCCAAAGTAAAGATGGAACACCAGCTTAAAGCAATGTTGTTCAATTGCAGATGGAAAACAATTTCAAATTCAGTTGAAAATCACTTAACAAACATGCAACATTAGGGAGATACTTAAACACTCTGAACCTCAATGCCCTGTTGACATTCTTGTAGCACATTGTGAAGATTAAGCAGAGATGATGTACCCAACTCCCAAGGATCCATAAAAGTGGCACCTCTCAGAACTTTTTCCTGTCTTTCCTACTGCGATGGAGTTTATGTCATGCAGTCTTTACCAAAGCCCTTTAGAAAATCTGGTTTCATAGAGAATGTACCCTTTATATCTATCCACTGAGCCTCAAACTCTCAGTATGTAAGTTGTCACTTCTTTAAGGGGCAGTCAAAATTGAATAATTGCACATACTTGGACATTTTTATAATTTACTTGTATTTGTGGGTCCCGAAATACTTCCCTCCTACAGGTAATATTTCATGGAGGATTTCTTCTCCAAGAACAAGATGAGGTATTTTTTTTCTTGTTATTAATTTCTACTTAACATCAACCTACAATGTCACCTTCAGAATATCAGTAGATAATATGACACTTTTTCCTCCCTTTCCAAGAAAATAATCTTATATATGTTTAGGAGATATAAAATGTTCTCACTTGTTTGAAAGACAATGGTATATTAAACACCTATTGTGCATCAATTACTGCACTGGTTATATGGGAACAAACACAAAGATTCTCTATGCTGCCCAAGCTTCCATAATCACAAAGATCTACATAGCAATTATAATGTAATGTAATGTCTGCCATCTGACAGGTATGTGTTGAAATATGCTTAAGAAATGGGTTCATGGAGGGGGCAAAATTTAAACTCATAATTAAGTCTGACTTTGTCTTTCAAAGGTTGGATTGGGGTAGGTGAGATAATTGCATTGTAGTCAGAGGTAAGAAATGACACATGCAAAGTCAGGAGCCAAGAATGAGCCTAGCATTTCCTGGGCACGATGATTAATGCACCATCAGCAGAGGCGAGGACCTGTGTGGGAGACAGTGGAAGATCAGACTTGATAAGTAGCATCTGCGTCAGGATGAGAACCTGTAACTTTAGCAGCAGAGAACTGATTGGATCTTGTGTGAGTTTCTGAAACGGCACTGGAAGCAGTGCTCAAGGAAGAGAAGCCATAAGGAGTCTAGTTTTCTCTCCTGTCTCAATGATATGAAGGACAAGACAACAGAGAAATGGAGAAGGACCCCTGTGGAGTGGGCTTGTCTCCAGTGATGACAATCACCTGCTTCAGAAGGATGATTCTGTGACAACAGTTTGAACCATCCATACTGTCTTTTCATTTGTAAAAGGAAGGTGATGCTTCTCTGCATTTGGAAATACAGAATATTAATACAGTAGATTACTTAATATAATGAGGACAGAATGTCTTCTCAATGAACTAGTGAGAGCATAAGATATTACTACTCCACACTTGAAAAGAGAGAAGGAGGAAGAAGACACTACCAGGCTATCTACCACTTCCTCATAGAAAACAAGGTTCAGATGGGGGTGAAAAGGGATATTTAGTATGCATTGCCTGTGGGATAATCAGGTCAAGTTGTCTCAGCATGCAGAGTGCATAAGATGAACCAGAGGTCATTTCCTTGAGTACATATTCCTCTAGTCCTCACCCACTATGGAGACAGAGCAGTGACTGTTTGGAACTGACATTAAAAACGCACAGTGGCTGTCTGTTCCTTCTTTATGTGGATGGGATGGACATTCAAGAGCCCTTAATTAGCTTCTTCCTCTCCTTTGTTCTCTTCTTCTATTGTGTGGTTATGCTTCCCTTACTCTTCTGCCTCTGGCATTGGTCCATATGTGGTAGACTTATCATAATCACACACACACACACACACACACACACACACACACACACACACACACACTGGCTTCATTTTGGGACTGGCCTCATCTTTCCTTCATCCTTGGATGTCTGGGATCAGTGACTAATCTATCTGAAACTGATCAAGTTAGTCCAAAGTGGAAAAACTAGGAAGCCCAAATGAATTCATGTTTAATTTTATTTGTTGTGCTGTTGATGATCTGCTCCCTAACTAACACCTGGGCACGATCCTCTTTTTCATAACTTCAGAAAAAATGTTGTGAGGTAACACCTTAAATTCTCCAAATAGTATGAATTATGAAATCATCACTGTAAATATGAAAACGGAAAGATGTTATGGGTATGGGTGAAATTTCCCAGTGGGAATTTGAGGTACTGTAATGGGGAGGAGAAAATGAGAACATTGTATTTTTAAGGTGCACATAGAGCCTGCAAAAGTGTGATGAGGGATGCAGGAAGAGTCAGAAGCTGAAAATGAGACTCAATCCTTGGCATTATAGCAAATTAGTCCCATTTAAAAACTAAAACACAAAACGGAACAGCACTAGCCAAGCATCCCTATGGAAAGCCTATCCCTGCACTGCCTCATTACCTTATTACCTCCATATTCAAAGAAAAGCTGGAAGTGTGTCTGTAGGCATAGGGGTGGGAGGTAAAAGCTTAAGGTCCTTGGATGAGTAGTGGGAAGCTTTCAGTGTCATCTCATTTCAAAGGCAAGGGATATCTAGCTGAAGATTCAAATTCTCCCACTGAATAATTTTTGCTTATTTATGGGCTGATCTAAGCCTCTTCTCAGCTGTACATATGGAACTGTTGCTCATCTTTTCATCAGATAAACACAAACCAAGGTGGACTTGGAAATGTAAATGACAACCATATAGAATATATTTGGAAGGAAACCAAAAATAGAGAGTGACTGAAATAGTTAGAGCTGTGATAAAGGGAAAATGTATCATACCATTAAATTGTGCTTATCTTATAAAGAAAGAATATCTCAACACTCTGTTTTTTTTAAGATAGATTGCTAGATACACAGAGCCATGGCAGGCAGGCATGTAAGTTGATGACAAGACATCTCTCCAGAAGACACAGCCCATATACTTTAGGAATCAAGATAATCTTCAGGTATTTTACGGAGAGATGGGAACTAGGGAGAAGAGTGGGAAACAAAATGTCCTACCCAATGGTATGCCTCTCAACAGCAGGAAGAAATTATGCAAGATCCCCAAATTATCTTTCTTTCCATATGGAACCATCAAATTATCCTATTCAGCCCTTACCCCAGTCTCATACATTTAGTGCAGCTTAAAGCATTGAAGGAGTGTCTGCTATGTTTTAATTCTCCAAGATGCTTTGCTTTCTCATCAGGTACATAGAAGGATGTGGAGAATATGAAAACCCAGTTGACATTAGGGATATAATAGACACTCAAAGCAATTTTATTAAAGAGAATATTATGATTTTCTAATCCATTTTAGCCTCTAAACTAAGCATATTAAAAGCACTATTCTAATGAACTTAGAGGAATCCCTTGAATAGAAGTCATTTTCCACATTACAAATGAGGAAATGGAAGCCCACAGTGTTGATTGACTTGTTGAGAGGTGGTTGTGTAATAAGAAATGCAGTACTACCTGGACATTAAGACTACTTGTAACCGGGTGGTGGTGGTGCACACCTTTAATCCCAGCACTTGGGAGGCAGAGCCAGGCAGATCTCTGTGAGTTCAAGGCCAGCCTGGGCTACAGAGAGAGTTCCAGGAAAGGGACAAAGCTACAGAGTGAAACCCTGTCTTAAAAAAAAAAAGACTACTTCTATAAGCATCCTCAAGTTACTATCATATCATAATATCATCTCAGTAACACTAAAATTTTTGACAAAGTTAAAAAAAGCAGATGATTAACACAGAAAAACAGAAAGAAATGTGTGTTAACAGAACAGGGATGAGTTACCAAAGACATTGCTCTGTGCACTTAAAGACCCCTTGGTGTTAGGAATATCTCTACATTCAGCTCACACATCCTCTACTCTGTGCTGGGTGCAGACCAGACTTCTCCCTGGAATTATCTGGGCAAGAAGAATGAAGCAATGCTGAGTATAACAAATGAATTCAGAACAGCCTACAAAGAGACAGGTTTAGATAGATGGCCCACTTTGGGGTGTAAATTAATAAATTTGGCATTATTAATATTGGAGAGGATGATAGGTCACCTAGAGCTTTCAGTCACTTGGAGAGGCTATTTAAGAGTTTTGGATGTCATGTTGCAAGGTCGACATGAAGTATATTTGAAATATTGTGTTCGTTAGATACAAGTGAATGGTATAAATGCTGAATGGCCAAACCCTCCCAGTAGACAGTAGAATACCACAAATGGCAAACCAAACAGCCTAACTGTGGCTACTATCTTTCCAGAGTGATGAGAAGTTAAAAAGCAATCCTCCTAAAGGACATTATTATTCTCTGGGAATTTATTAAGCACGATGGAGACAGCCAGTCAGTAATTTTTCAGCCTCTCTGCTTCAAGAGGAGGTAATGAATTTTAATTAGTGAAGATGACAGCTTTGCACCAAGGATGGAGAGTAGGGAGAGCAGGAACATTAGTGTGCATGTAAGACGATGTTAAGGCACGGACCACCCCTTATTAATGCTGAATTGATGAGCAGTGCTCTCTGCCTGATGCCGTTGTGTGTCATAAAAATACAAAGCAAGGACTGGAAAATATTGCCACACATGATGAGAAAAGGGGCAGAAAGAACCACTAAAGCTGATGAACAGAATTCTCTAGATCACAGGGTACTTAAGGCACTGATCATCACTCTTCATCAATTTTAAATGATGGAGACACATCTTGAACAATGTTTGCTCTGCCTACTTACTGAAACCAGCAGTTCTCTTTGTACCAGAAAATTAATCGGGTGGGGCAATACACAATGCAACCGCTGGTTTCTCCGCGAGCATCGGAATTAGTTCCTGCATATACTACCTTGGAGGACTTGAAGATGTTGGAAGATACGGGTGAAAAATATGCTTTCAACTTATTCTTTGCAAAGCCTTTTTCTTGACCTTCTAATTTGGGGTCTATGTGGTGCTCACAAACAATTGGTTAACAGAGTTAATGGAAGAAGAATATTAATTACGGTATTTAGAGATAAAATTGATTTTTATTTAGATTTTAGGGAATCATTTAAATGTCAGACCATAAGATTCATCTTTCTCCATTATTCAAATATAGCGCTGATCCTGCAACAATTGTTCTTGATGACTTTGAACCCTCCAAACACAAGATGCCTTTGATAATGATACTTTCAAATCCAGAGAACTGACCATTCTTAAAACTTAATGGAAGTCTGTAGACCAAAAGTCATAAGGCAGTATTCTCAGCTTTGTTTTGAACGCAAATGCTGTTTTAGTTATGAATGACATTAGTTTTCAATGACTCTATTTGAGGACACTTGTGGGCTTTTCCAAATTCCACTTTGAATACATGGCTAACCTAAACAAGATCCCTGAACACCCCAAATTCCATGCGTGAAAGATAGTGCGCATTTGCTTTGTTGCTAGGGCAACCTGACATTTTCCTCTGGAATGTTTCACTGCTACTTACTGGTCTAACCAGAAATGTTGACTTGAGTGACTCAAAAATTTATAGGAGGCAGAAAATATATACTCCTTTTCCTGCATACTCTTCTAACCCACAAATTTCACTGTGTACTTGCTGGAAAGAAAGGAGTTTTCCCCTTCCCCGGGTGGAATAGGTTTCTTTTATCCATTACCCTTTGCTAAGTTTTGGTATCAGTGAGACAAGTGGAAAAAACTTCTTTGACAGATCTTCATAGCCTCTAATGCTCTTAGATTTGTCAATAGAACCTAATCTTCAAAACCAACAAATTAGTCTTTATCTGAAACAATGGACAAGTGGTTCCAGTTTACCCTGTCCTGATGAACTAATGCTGCCCTCCTCATGTCTTGGGGGTGTATTCAAAACAAGCCTTTCCTTTGATTTACTATACAGAAATAATTTACAATTTCATTCAAGTCTGTCATCTTTGGCTAATAAAATTTAGAGTGCAAATGCTATTAATTAATTCATAAAATTTGATGAGGTGATAATCTAGTATTAAAGTACATAATTGAATTAAATATATAGTAACGCAATTCCTTTTATACAATTCTGTACACAGCTAAATCTTACAATTTTCTGTAAACATTCACTGTTTCTTTGAGTTAGTTATGACTTTAATAAGTTTTGCTTCAGGATGATTAGGGATAGTTTTTCACTTGCTTATTGGCAATTCAGAATGGCAATTTCTTTCTTTTTTTTTTTTTTTTTTTTGGTTTTTCGAGACAGGGTTTCTCTGTGTAGCTTTGCGCCTTTCCTGGAGCTCACTTGGTAGCCCAGGCTGGCCTCGAATTCACAGAGATCCGCCTGGCTCTGCCTCCCGAGTGCTGGGATTAAAGGCGTGTGCCACCAACGCCCGGCCCAGAATGACAATTTCTTTTATTTTACTTGTACATCCCACCTGAAGTTTCCTCTCCCTTTACTCCTCCCAGTGTCTCTCCTCCCCTCCCCCTCCCCCAGATCCACTCCTCCTCCCTTTCCCTTCAGAAAAGGGCAGGTCTCCCAGAAATATCCACGATAACAAGATACATTAAGACTAGGCACAAACCATCATATCTCAAGATTGAGTGAGGCAACCCAGTAGGAGGGAAAGGGTTCCAAGAGCAGACACAGTAGTCAGAGATATCCCCACTCCCACTGTTAGGCCTCTCTAAAACACCAAGCTAACCATGGCATATATGTAGAGGACCCAATGCAGACCCATGTGGATTCCATGATTGCTGCTTCAGTACCCGTGAGCCTTTATGAATCCTACTTAGTTAATGTCTGTGGGCTGTGTTCTCCGAGTATCCTAGACCCCTCTGACTCCTACAGTTCTTCCCAATCTTCCACAGGGTTCCCAGAGCTCCAAGTGGAGGTGCCCAATGGAGATCCAATTTGGACTCTCTCTCCACCTAATGTTTGGCTGTGGGTCTCTGCATATGCTCCATTCAGCTCCCAGGGAAGCCTCTCTGATGACGATTGGACTAGGCATCCATCGATGAGTACATAAGAATATTATCAGGAATTATTATATTGATTTTTTTTCCTATCTTAGTTCTCTGGGTGATCCAGCTTCTGGTTCCTGGTCACCGGGCAGTACTGGGTGGGCACTGATTCCCTCTTCTGGCATGGGCATCAAATTAGACCAGTCATTGGTTGGCCACTTCCATAAGTTCTGTGCCTCCATTGCCCCAGCACATCTTGCAGGAGCGACAGATTGTAGGTTGAAGGTTTTGTGGCTAGGTTGGTGTCACAGTTTCATCAACTAGAAGCTTTGCTGGTTACAGAGTACTGCCAGTTCAGGGTCTGAATCTTCCATTCCTAGGAGTCCTCACTGGAGTCACACTCATAAAATCCTGGGAGTTTCTACTGTACTAATTTTTCACATTGCCCATGTAAATGCCCTCCAATTCTACTTGTCTCTCCCTATACTCTCCCTGTCCCAACCCCCACACACTTGATCCCTCTTGTTCCCATTTCCACCCACCCCCAGTGGAAAGATGATTTTTATTTGTACATAATTGTCTTGAATGGAAAACATTTGGTGTTCCTAGATTTATTTTTTTAAATGCCCATTTAATGTTTCACATTCAGCACTATGACCCCTGAATCACGCCAGTTACTGTAAACTGATGTTCATAAAAATAAATTTTAACCAATAATATCAATAGTTTATAGTACACCCTTTAATTGATATAAATTCATATGTATATGAATTAGCTTTGTTTTCTAACTGCATAAATATTTTACTTTACAATTGGGGTCTGTGCATGTATAACCAACTTGAGTTCATACTGGATTATGGTGGGCAAAATCCATATAAATGGTAATGTCTTTATAAAAACAGGAGTAAAGATACTCAACACACACATTGCTACATGATGATAAAAACAGGGACTGGGGAGTGATAAGTTCAATTTATGAATGTCAAGGTTGTTAACAACATCAGAAGCTGGGAACAGGCAAGAGGGACGACCTTCTAAAGACTTATGGAGTGCTGTCTTCTCTTTAATTCCAGATTTCCATGTTCAAACCAGGGAAAGAACATTTTTTTTTGTTGTCTTAAGTACTCTGTTCATGTTAAGTTCTTATGTCAACTTTAGGACATTAATGTAGCCAATTGTCCAGTCTCTTTATCAGTCAGTAAATTAGTTTTCAAATGAGGCAAGTAAAATAGATCTGAGCAATACCATTCTCCCACTTATGAAGGATTTGGAATTAGTAATATGCTTGTTGCATGATCAGACTTTTGCTAGCTATACATAATCTAGATTTGTAGACCCAGCATTGAATCATAATTGGTATTTATAGGATATTTTGTTTATTTAAGCCAGAGGTAAGAAAACTATGTTTGGCTCATGGGCCGAATCCAGATTGTTGCCATTTTCTCTAAGTATGGCAGTTTGTTGTAGAAAAGGAGCAATTTAGTCAGGTGGTAGTGGTGCACACCTTTAATCCCAGCACTTGGGAGGCAGAGGCAGGTGAATCACTATGATTCACCTCAAGGCCAGCCTGGTCTACAAAATAAGTTCCAGGACAGCCCAGTCAGAGAAACCCTCTTGCCCAAAAAATCCCCCACACCAAAAAAATAGAAAAGGAGAGAGAGAGAGAGAGAGAGAGAGAGAGAGAGAGAGAGAGAGAGAGAGAGAAAGAGAGAGACAGAGAAGAAAGGAGGAAAGGGAGCCACTTATTTTTTTGGCAGGTGGGGAGTGTTTTGTAATAACAGCACAGATAGCATTGTTAAGCTGATGGAGAACACAATATTCACTCTCTGGAACTTTCAGCAAAAGTTTGAAAACCCTGTTGTATAAAATAGGATATGTCATGTTTGCTTTTTTTTTCTTGTTCTTTTTTTTTTTTTTCAAAAAATAAGTAGTCAGGTTCCTGAACCCTACATTTTTTTTTTAAATCAACTGTATTTTAGCGCTATTAAAGCTCAAAGTGTAAACAACTGATAATGGTTGATGGGTCACTTATACCACATTAGCATAAAATAATTAATAGTTTAGGGCCACAGCTTGAGACAAGCACTCAGGAGAACTTATGACTAAAATGAGAAATAAAATAATGCCATTTATTTTTATATCTCTGTATTTCCTAATAGAATTTCCCATGGTAATGACTCATGCATGTTCGGTGAGCCTTTAACTCAAACCCACGTTCTCCTATTGAGAATCATTTTTCTTTCGTGCAATTTCTCAAACTATTGATTTCCATATCTAACAATGCTGAATGAATTAAACAAAGTAGTAAAATAAAAGTAATGACCTCGGACTCAAGGATAAATTTATAAAGTGCAAATTACCAGTTCTTAAAGTGGGAGCTTGAGTTCATAATCTTGAGGTAAGGAGATTTATTCAAGTCAGCTTGTTCAGCGTTTAATATGCATGTCTAAATGAGGGGACAGATCCTTTCCTTAAAGAATCAAAAACCTATCCATCTGTGACTTCAAAGGAACTACTTTCTTGCATCTCACATGCTTGACATCCCCCCCCC
>CABHPQ010162961.1:6328-20650 GCA_902168405.1 Peromyscus aztecus | reverse complement strand
AGAGAGAGAGAGAGAGAGAGAGAGAGAGAGAGAGAGAAAGAGAGAGACAGAGAAGAAAGGAGGAAAGGGAGCCACTTATTTTTTTGGCAGGTGGGGAGTGTTTTGTAATAACAGCACAGATAGCATTGTTAAGCTGATGGAGAACACAATATTCACTCTCTGGAACTTTCAGCAAAAGTTTGAAAACCCTGTTGTATAAAATAGGATATGTCATGTTTGCTTTTTTTTTCTTGTTCTTTTTTTTTTTTTTCAAAAAATAAGTAGTCAGGTTCCTGAACCCTACATTTTTTTTTAAATCAACTGTATTTTAGCGCTATTAAAGCTCAAAGTGTAAACAACTGATAATGGTTGATGGGTCACTTATACCACATTAGCATAAAATAATTAATAGTTTAGGGCCACAGCTTGAGACAAGCACTCAGGAGAACTTATGACTAAAATGAGAAATAAAATAATGCCATTTATTTTTATATCTCTGTATTTCCTAATAGAATTTCCCATGGTAATGACTCATGCATGTTCGGTGAGCCTTTAACTCAAACCCACGTTCTCCTATTGAGAATCATTTTTCTTTCGTGCAATTTCTCAAACTATTGATTCCCATATCTAACAATGCTGAATGAATTAAACAAAGTAGTAAAATAAAAGTAATGACCTCGGACTCAAGGATAAATTTATAAAGTGCAAATTACCAGTTCTTAAAGTGGGAGCTTGAGTTCATAATCTTGAGGTAAGGAGATTTATTCAAGTCAGCTTGTTCAGCGTTTAATATGCATGTCTAAATGAGGGGACAGATCCTTTCCTTAAAGAATCAAAAACCTATCCATCTGTGACTTCAAAGGAACTACTTTCTTGCATCTCACATGCTTGACATCCCCCCCCATGTAATTATCCTTTGTAACCCTAAAGAAAGTGAAAGTTCCACATTCAGAAAGCTCTTTCTCATGTTTTATATTCTTGATTTGGAAGTTAATGGTTGAAAGGTATGGCATTTTTAAGTCTTTCTGTCCTTAATATTCAGTTCTCCACGACACCAATTCTGTTGTAGTCAGTTGGCTCCTTGGGAGGCCCCACTCATGGCAGAAAGTTGTATGAGGGTTTTAAGAGCTTGGTCAATCTTAGGATATCTCAAGTCAGAGTAACAAACATTGAAAATGTGGAGATAATTTGGTATTTCTCCTTATTTCTGTTGGGTCTACAGGAATCTGAGAGTTGACTAAACCTGAAATGATTTATTGTTTCTGTAGCACTTGTGAGTCACCTGATAAGGCACTCTTTCTGGGAAAAGATCTTTTAGAAATTATTTGAGACCCTTTTAATCCACTGCCCCCAAAGACATTCTCCAAAACGAGTTGACATCTAGATCATTTATTCAGAAAACTTTTCCTGAGAATGAACTAACTCCCTATATAGGACCTAGAAAGATTAAAAAAAAAAAAACTGACTAAATACGTGTTTGAAGGTGTTAAGTACACAGAAATAAAAGTGGGCAGGGCTCTCTGATTGCTAGGATGTGGTGGAGAGTTGGACTTTTGATAATTGTCAGAAAATGATTCATGTTAAAATTAGCAAAGATATGAAGAATGCTTAATTAAACCTTGTCGGTGTTATTTGTTTGCCCACAGTTCCAAGTGACAGAAGTGGTTTGTTTCTAATTTAACAGAGTCACTCTCTAGAAATCAGCCTTTGTTTCCACAGAACGGGAAACTCTACAGAATCTTTTATCAACATAGGCTTCCATAAGAATTTATTATGGGCAATCTTAGCACCAGAATATTTTGATGACGCTTTAATACATTGGAGGATAGAGACATTTGATGCTCAGCATGGAGGCTTTCACCCTGAACCCATCCATGGTAGAACCCCTCCATTATGCATTCAACACACCATAATTAAACAGTCAAGGTCAAAACTATGTGACAAGACTGTTGTAATGATATAGCATTAAGAGGAATCTCATCCATTAACCAAGACAACAGAATGGCAGGTGGAAGCCAAATCAAATTCAATGACTAGTTAAATTTAATATATACCATGCCATAAAGTAGGAAAAATCTAAACCCCATAATTGCACAGATAAAGCAGTAATCTTGGATAATGTAGTAAAGAATGAAAGTCTGCTTTTTAGACTCCAATAAGGCAAGAGGAAACATGTTCTGAGAACTGAATTTTAAAAATACATTGCAATTTATAAAAAGTTGCATGGGAGTAACATACAGTAACTGATGATTGCTGTGATTCCATGGGATCATTGCAGTTAAGACCAGGCCAATTAACGCTTGTGGAGTCATACTTTTGGTAGCAAAATAATTTTATTGAAATAAAAAATAAGACAAAACTGGAAAATATTGCTGTCTTAAAACACCCAGAAAATGTGATAATTCGATAAAAGTAAGTCAAGTAATAAAATGTTACATTAAGAAATGAACTACAAAAGAAAGAGATTAACAACCATCATATATTAGATGATGGTTGTTAAAATTGCCTGTGCTTTTATGTGTCTCGAAAGGTTAAGTTTAAATGATAAATGCAATTTTTGGAAACAGAATAGAGAGTGTACAAGTAAATACGCCATGCATAGTAATAGTGACCTGTATTTTTCTTAAGGTTTGTAAAGTGTCCAGAGTATGATAGAGCCTTATAGATCCAACTAAATTAATTCAGTTATTTGGTGTGGTATAGTTTAGGTACAAAGAGGGTCAATGGAAAATATAAAGCAGTAAATAAGTGCAAAATAAGAACTATAAATTCTAAAAGCATTAAGAATTGAATAGGAGTGCTTGATGAAATAAGTTAAAAACCAAGCTAGGACACAGGGACAACAATGACTAAGATGTGAAAAGTGTCACAGAGTATTCGAAAATCAATTATTCCTCTTTAGAGATAAGACAAACAAGGGCGTTTGATGTGTCATCCTCAAACACCATGAATACCTAACAAGAACTTTAGATGAGAGCAAGTTGACAAAAAGAGACAGAAAGTGGAAGGAGATTCCCCAAATGACTTTTTGCAGTATATTAAAGATTTAAAATACTAACCTTGAGTTGGCTGAGCAAGTTTACTTACATAAGCAGGATTATTTTATTTTCATGAAATTAACCTTTGGGGATTTCATAGGAAATTGAAGACGTCTACCAATTTGTCTTTGTTGTCTCCTTTACTTTTCATCTCCCTTCTCCCCCAGCTTCTCCCCCTTTCTCCTCTTTCTTCCCTTCTCATCTTCCTCCTCTAGCCTCCACATCTTTGTCTTTTGCTACCTCCCTCTCCTTTTCCTTTTCCAATATTTTCTAGAAGTTACTGGATTCTCTCTTTGTGAGTGTGTAATTCAAAAGGAAAACACCTATAATAGAGGTTGACATCTTAAGTGCTATCAGAAGAGACAGAATTACAATAACTGTAAGAAGATGTTTATTCCAAATGTCTTCTTGAAATTTCTATATTAAAAGTCAATTAGGCATTTGAGAAGAAAACAAAACAGAATTAAAAAAAAATCCTGGGTGTAGCTTTCATCTCCAGATTGATTGTTATCTGGAGAAACAGAACCATATGATTCTGATGAGTAGAGGTCTGTTTGCCATTATCTGAATTTTCAGAGTCCTCATGAACGGATGACAGGCACAAGAGAGAAGGATGGATGGAAGGTCCGTGAAAGAAGGACATATAGATAGAAATTCTGAGTAATCTGTTTTGAGTTAATTCTACTGTCAATATCTGCCCCAAATTCATATGTAAAGTTTATACCTTTTTTATAAGATTCAAAAAATAACCATAAACCAAAATAGATTAATTTCATATTTTGATGACGTTAAAGTTATTTTGATGAAAATGATGTAGTTTGGTTGGTTTATGGTTGACATTTTTTTGTATTTTACAACATCATGCCTATTTCAAGGACCTATAGGTAGTCTCATATGGTTTCAAAAATATTTAAACTCTTTCATTTTTCAACCTTATAATCAAATTTTATATGGTTTATTTTCTAACCGTGTTCTAGAGGAAAGATCCTAGTTTTGTTTTTTTCTTCATAGATAACCATTTTCCTAATGTCATTAACTCAAAAGGTTGTTCTCCATCATTATGGTAGATCAGCTATGGATTTCTCTAAGGTTACATGTGGATTTCATTTTCTCTTTCTGTACTCACTACATCTATACATTCTTAATGTACGCATTTGTATTATTGCACTTTTTTAAAATCAAAATTGACATTAGTATTGTAAACCATACCAGTGTTCTTTGTCGTCAAGAATTCTTTTGTCATTTTATTTGTATCAGTTGACAAGTAGTTACCATTGTCACTACTTGTTACTGTCTCTGAATCCTTGTATACTACAATTTTAGTAAAACTTAGAATTTGTCATATGGAATTCATGAATTCACTTGATGACTATTGTGGGAGATTTGTACTCAGTGTAAAGATGTATTGTTATGCTTGGTGCAATAAAAAACTGGATGGGCAATAGCTAGGCAGGAGGTAGAGGCAGGACTTTCAGGCAGATAGAGAACTCTGGGAAGATTAAAATCGTAGTCGTCAGCCTGATACAGAGGAAGCAGGATGGGCAGGATGGAGATGAGGTAATGAGCCATGCGTCAGAATGAAGATTTAAAAATATGGGTTAATTTAAGTTATATGAACTAACCAGGAAAAAAGCCTAAGCTAAGTTCGAGCTTTTATAATTAATAATAAGTCTCCGTATCCTTATTTGTGAGTTGGTGCTCCCGACAAAAATATGACTACAGATGGCTGTTGTTTTTACTGATTTTTGTTGTTGTTGATGATAGTTGATTTTAGTTTTTATACTTATAATATATACATACAATTTTATATTTTTATTTGAAGTATATTTCTTTCTTACAAAATAAATTCTAATTACAGTGTCCCCTCCTTCTGTTCCTCCACATTCTTCCTTACCTCCTTTCCCATCCAGATCCACCTTGTTTCTGTTTCTCGTGGGAAAGCCAATAGGCTTCTAAGGGAATGTAATATAATATGATATGATATAATATGATTAATATATTATGATATAATGAAACATAATAGGATAAAACAAAACTAACACATTGGATTAGGACAAAACAAGCAAACTGAATGAATAGAGCCCAAGAAAAGACACAAGAAACAGATATAGACAGATAGACACACTTGTTTTCATACACGGGAATCCCCTGTAGGCCAAGATATATGCTCAAAGGATCAGACATTTAAAAAAAATCAGAATGTTGCAGTAAAAATAATTGATTCTCTACTATGCTTATCAAGTTTGTAAAAGTAGGTAAAAGATAAAAAAGAATGAATAATCTGTTAGAATGAGATTAATAAAATTTGTAACAATTGTAACATCCTCATATGCATTTAAATATTTCAGTTCTGACATCCTTTTACATGTTTATTTTTTAAGTTATTTATTATCATGTTTAGTGATATTGGCAATCACAGTTGTTTTATTATTTTTCTTACTATTGAGAAAATTTAAAATAATTTACTGTAAGTATGATGTTTGCCATGCATTTCAAAAACAAATTTCTTGTCACATTAAGGAAGCTTTTTATTTCATATAAGGTTAGTAAATATATTCACCTTGAGTATTTGCTATTACTTTTTTGTGAATTTTTGGTAAACATCACAGAATTTATCTCTCTTTGTTGATTTGGCAACTTTTATTTATTTATTTTATTATTTTGTAAGGATAAATCCATATTAATAACTGAAAGATGCACATCAATTGTATGGTTTTTGTGTATTGTGAGACCTGATAGTAGTTTACTAAGGAATTCTACTTATTTTCACAAAAACCGTTAGATCTTGTTAGCTAAACAAGTTTAAAATCAGCAGGGTGAGAAAAAATTAATTGTAAATTAATTTATTCAATAAATATAGTTTTTCATGTCATATAAACATCTTTTGCATTAGTTTTTGCAATAATTTTGAATACTCAAATTCCATCTTAATTATTAATGAACAATATAAAATTTTCCAATAGCTGTAAGGGCAGTAATTATGGTCTCCTTTCCTTGGTCATATCATCAAATTTTGTTTTCTCTCTTTTTTTTTTTGCCAGCTTTAGTAAAGGTTATTTCAAATTAGAACCAAGAGAAAACGACCCACTTTGGCAGATGTATAGTTGTGTTAGAGTATACAATACGCTATACAAAGTCCTAGTGGAGTTTTGGTTTCTGACCTAACATGCTATGTAGTGGAAAATATGCACAGATGTCCACCATGGTCCAGCCTCTTATGTTATACTGTGTATTTTTGAAATTCATACTAGAATTGAAATACACTTTACAGTTGTAAACACTCATTCCCCACGTGACTTGTCTCACTGAGGCTTCCTTATGTAGACTTGGCTGCTCCCATGGACAGATCTTAGGAGCCTTCGGTAATTTGCTTTCCATACATTTCTCGACATCCCCAGTGAAACAAATTATAGAGTTTGAAATTTACTGTGGTATCACAGTTATCAAGAAAATTCATACTTACCAGTAGAAGATAACTCAGAATGATAAACTTGAATTATATGACAAAGGGGACTGATGATACAAGTATTTGTTATTTAGAAACTAGGGTAAATTTATTATAAATAGATACAGGCAGGAAAGTAACATATTTTAAGAATTCTAATTTTTATATGTGTCAGTACACTTAAGTAATGTCCCTTTCCTTCCATCACAGCCAGAGAATTCTGTGCCCTTTCTATTAGTATTCAGATCGATTGGTGGCATACAGGAACATATTCTTTGGTTATAAAATAGCAACATAAATACAACCCTGTGCTATAATGTTAGACTGTTAAAATCTAAAACTAACTCAGAACACTACATAGTGGATGCTCAATAAAAATCTGGTGTCATGTTATTTCTTAGATTTTTATTTTTACTGATAAACTAAGAATATAACTTTCTAACTGTATTATTTTGTTTAGATGTGATGTATAAGGTAGAAACATTTCTGATCAGATGCATGACATCGATATTGGACGAATTATATATAAACAATATAAGTTTTATCTTATTGTGGGAATAGAGAAAGAACATGGAAGAAATTGTAATAATTTTTTCACATAAAATTCTAGGGACTGACTATAGAAGTAATAATATCTGAGCATATATTTTAGTCAGTTTTCAATAAAAAATGGCTTTGTTAATACCACGGAGTTCCAAAACACTGAATCCCAACTTTATAGCATTTAAGGTTACGGCAGGAAAGCTGATATCACAGTACAGTGTAACATATGCAGTGATCCCAAGAGCAATTGCAGGAAGAAAGAGAGAAGTAAGGCCTATAATTCAACAAACAATCCACATATTTTGGATAAAGAAAGTGGGCAGTACTATGGTGTAGCAGGAATCTTAAAAGTTCTTATTAATAAAATCAAACCCGAGGCCGTTATTGGGGTGAATACTGGAAGGTCAGAGAACCAGAACAAGCCACAGCCACCTCACCTCACCGGATCCTCAGCTGATCCTCTTTCCTCAGACTGGAGGCCTCTGAGTCCTCATCCAGAATGGGTCTCAGTTGAACTGCTGCTAGAAGCCTGAATGCTTAACCAGGCCAAATGCTTCTCCAGGCCAAATGCTTAACCAGGCCAAAATGCTTCTAGTTTCTGGTCCTCACGCCTTATATACCTTTCTGCTTTCTACCACTACTCCCTGGAATTAAAGGCTCGCTTTCTGGGGTTAAAGGCATTGTCACCATGCCTGGCCATTTCCAATGTGGCCTTGAACTCACAGAGATCCAGAGGGATTTCTGTCTCTGCAATACTAGGATTAAAGGCGTGTGCTACCACTGCCTATCCTCATGTTTAATATTGTGGCTGTTCCGTCTCTGACCCCAGATAACTTTATTAGCATGCACAATATTTGGGGGAATACAATACCACACTATGGGAAATGAGAAGACACAATAAGGATCATATACTACATATAACAATAAATTTATGACTGAGCATAACTGGATATATGTGCATACTGAGTGAATCTAATATTCCAAATCCCTGCATTTGGAATACATAATATAAATAGGGACTGGTAGTGAATATGATTTCTGTGAAAATTCATGAATTTCCTTTAGGAAATATGTCTGAAGCACATGCATGCTGAAATTGTGTTAATTATACACACATGAAACGAGGCAGAGAAAAAGATATGTTAAAAACTGATCACCAATAGTAGAAATATCTATAACAGGTTATAGAAACCTAAACTGAATTTAGGATAGACAAGCAAAATTGAGTCAGGAAGTTAGAATTTAGTGTATCATGGGAGCTTTATATCTTGAGACTCTATTCTACTTATGTTTTAAGACTGTCCTTTACATAGGTTTGAAGATAAATATTTGAAAGATGTAATTTCAAAATTATAAGTGTAGCATTGAACATTCATAAAATAATAAAAGACAAAGGGAATTTATGTTGTATGACACCCAACTTTGGGGAGAAAGCAGTAGCTAAATATGCTGAAATGACCTGGAAAAGAGCCCAATATACAACCATAAACCCCAAAATGGGTTATCAAAAGCCCAGAAGGCCACACAAAAAAGGTGAATTTCATAAAAGAAGGGTTCACTTCAGTATTACATGCTTCAGATAGAAAAATAATGAGCGTTATGACAGGATCCTGAAGTATTTAACCACACATTTTATTTTTGCAGAACTTACTCCTGGCCCATCAAAGGAAGGTATTTTAATGGAGAGAGTATTTCAAAAACATCTGAGCAGAGTTAGGAAAGACAAGAAGGTGGCAAGACACTGAAAGTTCAGTGACAGTTGCTTACTCACCTCCGGCTCTGGAACACTCACCTCTTAGGGACTGAGAAGACAAGTGTAGGATGTAATATGGGTGCTCTTTCAGGTAGCACTCACCATTTGATGCTAGGTTATTATCACACTTGAAAACAGTGGCAGACCCTCCCGTTACCAGTATGAAGTCCCTCAGCCTGCCCTATGTACTCTGTCTACATTTCTATACACGGGTGTCCTTCATTAGGTTTGTCCTAATGACTTCAGCTGAGCATGTTACTCTTTTCCTTTAGGGTCATACCTCTGTGAAAGAAAGCAGTGCTTTGAGACACATATTAATATATTCCCCCATTTATGCATAAAGAAAAAAAAACTTAAAAAGACTAAAAACAATAAAATGACTTTTAAAGGAGACAATTCACAAGAAACATCATCTCCCTCCTTCCTGTATATTGTGCTACAGCTGTGAGAACAAAAAAAAAATGATAGAGGAAATAAAAACGATTTCCTGTGAAGAAGAATCCAGAAATGATGATGATGATTAGAGTCAAGAGATATTGATATTTCTCTTTTGTGGGAAGTATTATCCTTTCTTTTCAGATGAGAAAGAAGAGTGGAGTAACTTATGTATATAAATTCTGGAGTAAATTATGTATAAATACTGGAGGTGCTGCAGATTCAGTTGTAAGTAAAAGAGTAAAAGAGCGCCAGGTGATCATTGGCTGAGAAGAAACATGTTTACACTTCTTGTGTGTGGAAGAAGGAAGGTAGCCATTCCATGGTCAATAAAGACACCAGAGTAATTCCCAGTCCTCTCTGGGAGAGTATAATGCGTATAATGCACATCCAAAGGAAATCCAAAGACCAAAGACATACTTTTAATTATACCATAAAGTCATCACCATTGCCTGTAGCTGGAAGTTTCTTGGTCCTCCCAGCCCTGCGATCCCACAGCCACTTATAAAATAATCATTCAATGGTTTATATTAATTACAAACTGTTTGGTCTATGGCTTCAGCTTCTTGCTAGCTAGCTCTTTCATCTTAAATTAACCCATTCCTATTAATCTATATATTGCCATGTTGCTGTGGTGTTACCGGTCTGCTGGCATCTTGTTGCTCCTTCAGTGGTGGCCTGGCATCTCCTCGAAGCCACCCTCTTCTCTCATTATCTCTTTTGGATTTTCCTACAAGGTTCCATCCTGCCTTGCCATAGGCCAATGCAGCTTTATTTACTATCCATTAGGAGCCACACATATTCACAGCATACAGAAAGACCTCCCACAGCAACTGCCTGTGAAGTTCAACACACATATCGCCCTATTCCAAGTCAGTGACTCTCCATCTGCATGTGAAGTACAATACCCCACAATTACTTTGAATGAAATCTTTTGTGGTTGTTGTTGCCCATGCTTTCAGTGGCTTTAATTTTCAATGGTAAGCACAACTTCTATATAGTGTTTTCAAAACCACAATGAAGTTAGGTCATTGAACATTAAAGACCCTAACCGGAGGATTGGCAACACACAGATTTGAATTTCATGCTTGTTCCTAAACATCAAGACAAATATGTCTAATTTCATAAATCCTGGCTAGCCCCGGAGAGGCTGACAATTATATCTATTGTTACTCAAATACGCTGGAATAAAACCTGGCTCTGATCAGTGTATGAAACCAAAGAGAAGAAGGTTGAGGAAAAAGGGAAAAAACTACAAAAATCATCAGAGAGGCACTTGAGATTGGCTGGCTGGGTTTGTAAGGTCCTTGTAAAATATGCAGATTAATGGGGCTTTTGATTACAGCAGAAAGGGGCTTACATTTAATGAGTCTTTTTGAAAAATAATACGATGAATACAATCTTTTAGAATAGTTATCTTTCCTATTTCAGTAGCTGTGACTACACCAATTTGTTAATATCTTCTTTTACTTTACAATCTTACTGTGTACTTTTTTCAATGCCCGAGGGGTTATCAGTTGAAAAAATCTTGGAAGTGTTCAAATCACGGGTTTCTGATTCTTCAATCCTTTCTTCTGTTTATCCCTTTTCCTACATTTTTCTACCGTCTCACCTTGACTTGTGTCTTCCATTTTTCTACGTTGCCCGGTTAAATCTCCTGCATGATGTTTGACTTTTGGCTCAGAGGTAGGCTTCCACGATAGTGAACTCTCTTCAGAGACTCACTTTACTGAACTCCAACAGACTTGTCGGCTTCCTCAATAAGCCCAAGATAAACAGAGACAGCTTTCACGTCCAAGTTTAGGGGAGAACTCACTAGCTATCCCAGGGGCACCATTGATAGCAATACATGTTCTGGGAATTAAATAAAGCAAACACATTTTTCCCCAAATTAAAATTCACAAATCTCATTCATTTAAGTTACTCAAAAATCCTCTCTAAATTATAGAATTTTCCTTCGCTCATGGTACATTTTTTCTCTCTTTATTGTATCTAGCTGTATTGTTTAGATATTGCTTTGAAAAATGATAGCATTGAGTAGAAATTATGTATTTACTTACTAATTATGTCCAGTTATTCAAATAGCCTAGCTCACTCTACCAATCTTGCCAGGGTTGTCTGTGTCTACCTGAAAGTCTGGCTTACCTACATCAGCTCTGAAATCCTGGTGGTTGTTATCTGAAGTCCAGATTTTGAATGGGCCATGTATCTTTTCCCATCCAACGCTATATTTTATTTATCTCACAGTGGTTTCCAAGACAGCAAGAATGAATACACAGACACGTTACGACTTAGTCCACAGCCCATACGCTATCATTGATGCCACAGTTTTGCTGCCCAAGAACAATTCTGAAACTATTCTTCATAGCATGAATGGAGACATGGAAGAGATTCCAAGCCAAAATACAAGGTGTATAGATTTTTTAAAAAAAAAATAGAAAAATTGGGACAATCATATGATGAGTTTCTTTTGGGAACTTACCATCTCTTTGAGAAACTCTGCTCAGCTGACTGCATGGTCCCTGTCCTTAGAGGTTGTCTGCCTGATTTAAGACATTGTCCCAGTCAACGTGGCCCTCTCCACTGTTCTGCCTTCTCCCCATCCCCAATTTACAACAACGTCTTCTTGTTTCCACACAAACCTTGATGTGAACCATACTGGGAAACCTTTCTATAGTGCACCTAACATTACACTGAAAAATCTTACTGGATAATGCTATACCCCAATGTCCAAATCTTTATATAAACCCTATTGTGCCATGGCAGTAAGTCTTCATCCAGGGGATGAATAATCTGTCATTATTTTTGCTTGCTGAATGATAATTTGTGTGACACAGAGGCATGTCTTTTCATGAAAACGTTCACTGTTGAATTAATAAACATGATGAACAGCAACAGAAAGGTAGAAGCCATATGGATCCACAAGCATTAGTCTATAACTGACAGAGTCAACATGACTAAGCATAGTAATTACTATAATCCTGCTAATCCACCTGAATGATTTACTAACCCCACCCCGCAAGACAGGACTTCTCAGCCATTTTCAAGCTTCCTAATGACCGAGAGAACTGATGCATTGCTTTGTTGGTGCATTTTTTTCCCTTTGGCAGAGAATGTATTGTGATTATGTCCAAGTTTCCAGAGCCCTGCTTTGTGTGAAAGGTGTGAGGCTATTCTACACATAAAATATAATGGAGAGTAGAAAGTTGGATTCCAGGTAAGAAGGACAGGCATATATCAAGAGCAGAAGGATGCTGTATAGGTCAGTTTGAGAGGTTAGGTATGTGTGTAAGCTTATAATAGAAGAAAAACAAGTTGAGGCCAGAAGGTCACTCTAAAAGCCAATAGCTGAAATATCAAAGAATCTAGTGGAGGACAGCAGCTATGTCTGGAGAGAAGGTCAGAAGACATCTAGCTAAAGGGCATAGGAGAGAAAATATATAGCGATACATGTGGAAGTAGTCATTGTCCAAGCACTTGCCATGTGACAGAGAGAACTAGATTCGTTCTGGTTCCAAAGATGAGTAACTATTAAAAGAGGGAATGAACCAATTGAAAAAGAAAGTGTTATACAAAGCAGTGTTATATGAAATCACTGAAGGAATATTGAGTATGCAATGGAGGTACACATAAGAAATAATATATATATTTTTTCTTAATAGAGTTCTGATATTTCTGAACTAAAAAGGTATCTTATTGGTATTTTAACCAATTAATCCGCAAAGGTAAAGAAAAGTGTGTGAACTTTTTAGTATCATTTACACAAGTTTCATTATGAGGTATCACCGAGCAGAAAGTACCAATACAGCGCACGGCTCGGTGTTGTTGTGGTAGTGTCTATCCAACTCAGCCTCTCCGCTGTCAATATTTACAAATTCTATGCAGAATATGAAACAGAATTACTATTCTGAAGAGCAAGTACAAATGAATTACTCTGGATGGAAATCAAAACGTGGAAGATTATGCGGATTTGTTTGGTCATTCTACTACTAAAATCAATGGGAAGATCAAGCTTTACCACCGAGGTGCCCCCCCAGATCTCATAAATCCTGCAGCATTCCTGGCTTATACCTTCAAGAGACAGAATTTTTTTTAGTACAACTACTAAAGGGAAGTTAAGGGGAAAACCCAAAAAAAGTGAGTAGAAAATTGTGTCAAAACTGTCCAGATGAGCTCTGCTCCATTCTCCTGAGGACTCCTAAATCATGATGGGCAGGATAGAGTCCAGTCAGCTCAGTCAAGGTGGAAAGAGATAAACTAAAATCAAGCTTATACCTTTCATAAAGAAGCCAACCTGTGCAGTTTTAATTCAGCTAACTTAACTGCCTACTTAAAATCAATGCATATAGAATAAGAAAACAAACTGAAGAGTTTCCATAATCATCTAGACCAGTGCTTCTCAACCTTCCTAATGCTACAACCTTTCAATAAAGTTCCTCATGTTGTGATGACCCTCAACCATAAAATTATTTCATCACTACTTCATAACTATAATTTTGCTACTATTATGAATTGTAATGTAAATATCTGATATGTAGGATATCTGATATGAGGCCCCTTTGAAAGGGTCAGTTAACATCCAAAGGGGTCATGACCGCAGGTTGAAAACCACTGAGCAAACACTTCCTCATCCACAGTCAGAATTACTGTCTTACTCAGTCAATTGCATGTTTCTGAGATATTCAATTATATAATGGCATCTTCTTGTGACTTTAAATTCCTTGATGACTAATAAGGCTGAATATCTTCTCATGTCCTCTTTGCATTGAAGGTTATTTTCAACCCATGAACTTTGTGTGACACATTCAAGTCATGATTAGTTTGGTTTAAATGTGTCCCAGAGAAATTAAATCTCATTTACTAAGAAGTGAATTCAAAGTACAAAGTTTCTAAGAACTCTATAGATAAAATGATAAACTTTACTGAAGGACATAAAACACCTAAATAAATTGATATGTAGCCTGTTCATGCAGAGGAAATCTCAGTGTGTTAATGGAAATTCTGTCCAAATAAAATCACAAATTGAAGCAAATCCCATAAAACTCCAGTGAGTTCTTAATGGAAGAAAGGTAAATAGACAGGTAGATAGATAGATAGATAGATAGATAGATAGATAGATAGATAGATAG
>CABHPQ010162960.1:26709-38662 GCA_902168405.1 Peromyscus aztecus | reverse complement strand
CTCTGCCTCCCGAGTGCTGGGATTAAAGGCGTGCACCACCACTGCCCGGCTGGCACACATCTTTAATCCCAGCATTCAGGAGGAAGAAGCAGGCAGATCTTTGTGAGTTCGAGGCCAGCCTGGTCTACAGAGCGAGATCCAGGACAGGAACCAAAACTACACAGAGAAATCCTGTCTGGGGAAAAAAAAAAAAAAGACATGAAGCAGGTTTGGGGGCTTTTTAGTTCATTCATTATGTACCCAGGGTGTCAGGCACAATCCCAGGCACTAGGTGTACAGACACAAACTGGACAGACAGAGCTGCAATGTCATGCGGATCACAGAAACAACATATAATGCTAAACACATGTATTCTCAGTAGGTACACTTGACAGTGATGGACAGTAGCAAGGGAAGTGTCATTTAGAGTAGGAGATTGGGATGGCATCTCTGAGGGAACCATGCTTATACTTCAGTCTAAAGGACAAAGGGACCCAGCTACTTGCAGAATGGGAGGAAGAGAAGTTGAGACCAAGGGAAGATGTGCAAAACCTCCAAGACAAGAAACTCATGGAGCAGAAGACTCCTCTGGTCTCCTTGGTCAACAGTCTCCTCAGTCCTCCTTGGTTTTCAGCTCTGACGCAATTTCCAATACACCTGCAGCTTTCAGCCTCCCGCCTCAGGCGTATGAATACCAAGTACAGCCTGAAGGGGGTATTTATGCCCTCCAGACAACCCTTAATTTGGAGGGTCTGAGCTGGTAAACAAATGCACCAGCCTCGCATCATTTAACAGCTCAGGGAGACACTCTGCGTGTATCTCAGGAGATCTCCAAGAGTAGAAGTCTGTTGCCGGGACCAGCGATCCAAAGAGGGCTGACTTGGTTGTCATCTGTCCGTCTGTGTGTCTGCCCCCCCCCACCCCGCCCCTTCTCATACCCTCTCTCCTTCAGGATTCCTGCCCAGCTTTCAGCTGCGTCATTTCAAAGATGCACGTGGAAAAAGGAGTTGACAAAAGATCTGAGCAAGGAGGAGCGTCAAACCAGATGGGGTTGGAACTGAAGGGTGGTGACAGACCACAGAGAGTTGCAGACAGCAGTGAGCGTGAGTGTGCCATCCTCAGCAGATGGGCACAGCGGGTAGTTCTAACAGTGGCCCGGCCAGCAGAGAATGAGGTTCACACTGTGAGGTTAACAGAGGCGGTGAAAATAAATGGGCAGCTTGGGATAGATTTTAAAAGTAGGATGGCAGACCCTGCTTATTGATTGGCTGAGAAAAGGAAAGGGAGCAAAGGTGATTTTGTTTAAGGAACCAAGGGGATGGTGGTAGGCTGAGAAGGGATGGAACAAGATGGAGCAGGAAGATCAAGCGTGTAATTTTGTCTTCATAAACCCTGAGATGTCTGTGTGACAGACAGCAGAAACATCAAGTGTGCGTTTAGATGTCTGAGTCAGGGAATGGCAAGAACTGTAGTTTGGGGGCCATCTGTGTGTATATGTGATGTTTAAACCCGGACAGGATGAGTTCACCTGCTCAGATCAGGTAGCCAGAGCAGAGGGGAGGGCCTGGGAGGGAACTCCTTCATCCGGAGTTTCGATAAGAAAACAGAGGCAGCAAAATCACGTGAATGAAGTCATGGGGTGGGGATCGGTGGTGGAGGGGTGGGAAGGAGGCTGGTGGTCTCACAGCCTAGAAGAAGGGAGTGTTTCAAGAGGGGGGGGCTGGTTGACTGTTTTGAATGCTGCGCTGTTGCCTTTCATATCTTCTTTAGACACCTACTACCCGCCCAGACGTCCTAAGTATAACCCAGCTATGAAACCACGGAGATAGCTTGAGGCAGTCACTAAATACAGGCTCTGGCCTGTATTTAAGATCAAATCCTTGGATCTCTGGTACTCCCTCTGTGAGTCTCTCTGTCTCTGTCTCTCTCCTCTCTGTCTCTCCCTCCCTCCCTCCCTCCCTCTTTCCCTGCCTTTTGAAAAGTCTATGACCTCTTTCTGTTCCTTCTGGCTCTGGTACATGCATTTGAGCTCTTCTATCCCGAAGAGGCAGCCAAGGAGAATGGCACATCCTCTTTCCCACCTCCACAGGCTTCTCTTTCCTGAGTCTACAGGTTCCAGGTCTGTAAGTGTCGCTCATTTCTAAACTCCCTCCCATCCCTGGTTTTTCTCTCCATCTTTGTTCTCTTCTCCCATCATCCTTTGGGCTTTTCCCTATTTCACTGCTGATTCCACGTGAGACCTTTAACACGATCAAAGGGACCCTAAACGTGGCTGGCCCCTGTGTATAATATCACACCAGGGACGTGGAGACAAGTCCTAGGAAAGTTTGTTGAGATACACAGGGCCTTTCTTCTGATACTAAGGAAGGTACCAGCTGCAGAACTGCACAGTTCCCCATCAGGATGCTTTCTAGAAATAGTACTTCTTCAAGAACTCTAGGTTACGTTAGCCATAATAGCTAATATTATGTGATCATACCTGAGTAGAAAAAAATCATTTCATGCTTGTGCCTGAGAAGATAGGATCATATATACTTGGACAAAATGAAGGAATCCACATTCCACAACCATATTTTCAGGATAATCAGAGACCCCTATCTCCTAAGCCACCCAAACTTCTTGCAGTTAAATGAAATGCCTTGAGCCACGGTTTTTGAACAGAGGTCAACTCTGTTCAAAGTTTCCAGCATGTATCTTGCTTAATTCATCTCATCTTGCTCCGTTTAGAGTGTCCCATAAGCCTACCACATACCATCCATCTGCCCACCACAGATGCCAGCCCTTCTCCCCACAGCCACAGAAGTCAAGTGTCTGGTCTGTTTGCACCTGCTGGGCAGTCTCTACCCTTAAGCCACACCTCTTCCGGGAATCCAGCCTTCACACTTCCTTCTCTTTGGAAAACCCGCGGCATCCATCCAGAAATTAACCTTCGGTTTCCTCTTGAATTGTAATCACTTTCTGTATTAGTCTGAGTCCATTCTGTTGTGAAAATAATTTGCCTTCCCAGTGAGAAATCACTCCACACACTTGAGAGATTAATAAGGGGCTGGGCCGTGGAAGCGCACGCCTTTAATCCCAGCACTCGGGAGGTAAAGGCAGGTGGACCTCTGAGTTTGAGGCCAGCCTGGTCTACAGAGTGAGTTCTAAGACAGACAGGGCTACACAGAGAAATTCTGTCTCAAAAAAACAGACAGAGAGAGAGAGAGAGAGAGAGAGAGAGAGAGAGAGAGAGAGAGAGAGACTAATAATAAAGGAAAAAGTTCTTTACTGGAAAAAAAAAAAAAGCATGTGGCCAGCTGTAGCTAATGGCCAAAGAAGAGTCGACCTTAAACAGAAGATTTGGCTAACTTCTATACCCCTTAGACTTGTGGAGTTTACACACACTGCCATCCTTAACTCTCCTTCAGGTTCTGGCCCCAGGTTACACTTTCAACAACTTAAACAGAGAGAGGAGACTGCAAGTCTGGCTTTTTGGGCAGATGGGAGATTTATAAAGCAAAGATATTGCCAGAGTTATTTCTTAAGTACACCGGTGTGGTTCTTTTCAACTAGCTGTCACGAGGGTCATCTTGCCCACCTGGCAGAATTGTGCTTTTCTCAAGAGGAGAACTGGAGGCTTTGTGGCAGACTTGGACTGAACATTGGCTGCAACCCTGCTCTAACCCTGTTAGAGGCATGTTCTTTGGCGATGGGTCTGATGGCTGGTCCATGCTGATGGACAAACACTTCCATCCTACCATCTTAAATGTTGCTTATCTCTAACAGGCCTGGTCAATACCACTTATCTTTGGGGTGTTTTGAGGGCAGCACTTCCTTAGCTAAATTCTACTATGTGTGATTTAATGTCTCCTAAGCAAATAAAATCTATTAACATCAGTTCTATTACTTCGAGTTTCTGCTTTATCAATTCAAACAACAAGATCTTTTTCAGCCTCACTGCCTGGATCCATCAAGGTTGAGACCTGATTACATCTCACCAGAATGGTTTTAATGCTATTTAAACTTGTCTTAGTTCCTCGTCCACTCAGGAACTCTTCATTACTTCCTGGCTGAAGTTCATCTCTTAGCTAACACATTCAATATCTCATGCTCTAGCCCACCGACCTTTCTAGCTGTGTCTCCCACCTTTTGGATTGTTTTATTTATTTATTTCTGTGGTACTGATGATCAAGCCCGGGGACTCATGATAAGCAAATGTTTCTCTCCACCCCACCCACAGCTTTGACCCAGGTCCCGTGAAGTCCCTTCTTCCTTGAACCTGTCATGTTAGTTCACACTTCTCTCATGCCATTCCCAGAAAGAACTAACTCTTGTGCCTTATTGTCCTAACTAACCTCTTCCTAATCTCTCTTTAGGACAGGGTCTTGTGCAACCAAGAGTTCAGCTGGCCTTGAACTCTTTATCCTCCTGCCTCAGCCTCCCAAGTGCTGGAATTACAGACATGATCCACAAGTCCAGCCCTATTCATTGTCTATATTTTGGTAGAACGAAACCACCTCCTGATTTAGATGTCCCTGGTCGCCAAAGCATTCTGTTCCCGCCACCTCTCGGCCCCCTTGGTAAGTGTTCGTTCACTCAGGAGCAGGGGCTTGGCCTCTTTTGTGCTGGTCTACCCAACATCGCAACCGTTGCACTCTGGGTATTTGGGATCCCAGTGTAGTCAAAGCCTTTCTCCGGGTGAGCTTTCAAGCACACACACACACACACACACACACACACAAACCAAACAAACAAACAAAACAAAACACCCATATTCTGGTTGACACACTTCAGTTAATAAGAACAGTTAGCCGGAAACAGAACTACAGAAGACCAAAAGCAAGATTAGTGCATTTAGACGCTCTCCCAGAACTGTGGACTTTGATGGATTAGGTCTTTGTTTTCATTTTAGCAGGTGCTACTGTCTACTGTAGTTGGTTGTTATTTTACTTTTTGACTCTTTGCTCTTTTGAGAGGCCCACAACCCAGCTCCCAAATAAGTAATACACACGGAGACTTAGTATTTCTTATGAATGCCCGGCCTTAGCTTGGCTTATTTCTAGCTAGCTTTCCTTAACTTAAATTATCCCGTCTACCTTTTGCCTCTGGACCTTTTCTTTTTCTTACTTCTGTATATCTTACTTTCACTCTTACTCTGTGGCTGGCTGTGTCACTGGCCCCTAGGGTCCTCCTCTCCTTGTTCTTGCTCCTTCTTCTGATTTCTCCTTCTCTATATACTCTCTCTGCCTGCCAGCCCTGCCTATCCTTTCTTCTGCCTTGCTATTGGCCATTCATCTCTTTATTAGACCATCAGGTATTTTTGACAGGCAAGTAACACAGCTTCACAGAGTTAAACAAAAGGAAACATAAAAGAATGCACCACATCTTTGCATCATTAAAGCAAATGTTCCACAGCATAAACAAATGTAACATATCTTAAAGTAATATTCCACAACAGTCTACATGCCGAGTTTTAGGGCTTGATTGGTACGTCCCTCATGGAGTCACTGGTGCTAAGATCTGAAGACCTAAAGTCTGGGTCCTGTTACACACATCCATATATTAAAGGGTTGAATAATGAGTTGCTGGTTCCTGCCTATCGTCTCTCCTTCTAAGCTGGTGCCATAGCAACCATCCTATTAGAACGCATATCTTGTATCTTTTCCACCAGAAGCCACCGATGGCACTGCCTGATAAACCAAGTCTAGCCTCAGGTCAGAATTCAAAGTCTTCGCAGTCTGAACCGTGGTTGGTGCACACTGCAGATCTACTGGATGTTTGTCTGTCCTGTATGCTTGCTGACTAACCAGAACACTCTAGCTGAGGAGTTATCTTTGGTCCCTACTCCTATTACTCCTAGCAATGACCAAGCCTGCCCCCAGCCTCAGCTCAAAACCCTTCTGCTCTATAAAATATTCTCAGATTTCCCCTCTGCCTGGATACTGATTGATTTGTCCCCTTGTCTACCTTAGTAATATTGTCATATCTCATATTTCTCATTTGTGTTTGCTTTGTATAAGGAGAATGTGTCTATACATTTGGGGGAGCGGGCAGAGACTGAATCTCCATTAGATCGTAAGTTCCGAGATGATAAATAAAGCTTCCACAGCACATGTGTAGTTTATATTCAGTAAATGCAGTAAACCAGGAATCGGTTATTCCAAGAGGCTGTGGGGGCTGGCTCAGCAGGTAAAAGCATTTGTCACAGAGCACAGTCTGATAGCAGAAGTTTAATCCCAAGAATCCACATCATAGAAGGAGAGAACCAACTCTTGCAAGGCACCCTCCCACCTCCACACGTGAAACGCATACACACACACAATAAATAAATAAACAAAAAAGTTACACATATGAATAAAAATACAAATATAGGTATTGTATATATGAAAAAGAAGCGGTGAGTTCCAGACCAACTTCCAGCTCTGACTGCTTTTAACCTTGGGCAGGTTCTTTAATGTCCTATATCTAAAATAAGATAAATCATATTAAGGATGCTTAAAATAAATAATTTATCATTTGAAAAGTTTCTTAAAAACCTTAGAGATTGGCGTTTCTATTTTTGTAGTGTCCTTCTTGCTAGAGCTTGCGGTTTTTTTGTTTTTTTTTTTTAAAGGACCAAGCTAACAAAAGGCATAGCTGGTCTGAGCCGAGAAAAGCCTTTTGTCAGACTCTGAAATGATTACAGCTTGTATCCACGCAAGGTCGTCCTCTACCCTTGCTGGGAAATGGTGCTGCAGGCCTTGAAGAAACCCGCTTTTCCTAGCAGTGACCTTAAGGTGACCGCAGTATTGGTGAGGAATTATGAAAAGGTGAAAAGATTCTCCCTTGTGCAGAGCAGGGATTTCCCTATGGGAAGAAATAAGTGCAGGATGTGTTTAAAGCGTACCACAGTGTAAACAACCATGCAAGTAAACAACCGTGCAAGGCTTCTGCTTGCTTGTCTTGGCCCAGGCTAGTAGCAAACACACTTACTTGAGTGAAATGTTCAAGACACTCAAGATAGATCCAAAATCAAGAGCCAAAGGAGCCATATACATCACTGACAATAACAACTCGGGTTTCATACACACGCATTCACTCAGTCCTCGCACTGGACTCTTGAGGCAGGTATTACTAAGTCTGTTTTATGGTTAAGGAAATTGCAATTCAGTGCATCTTGTCCAAGGGATGAACCCATGACTCACACTGCTCTTTTGACTCAAATCCAGGGCTCCTCCCACCCCGTTGGCTACTCTTCATCCTGCTGCTCTGAGCATTATGAAAGGCACACAAAGGCTGCCTGAGGATAAGAAGAAAGGGTAAAGAGGACATGGGGACTCAGAGGACTGGCATGTAGCTTCAAGCCTCTCCTCCAAGCCATTGCTCAGCCCCCTTTCCCTGTGGAAGGGTCTCTCTGTGCCTAGGCGATCTGTATCTGTCAGCCAGGATTCTTCCCTCTAACAGAGCTCCCTTCCAGTGGCTGCTGCAAGACAATACATTGGAAAGTACTGAGCAGGAAGTCATGTTGATGAAGTCAGAACCAACAGCCAGCCATGAAGGATGGCAACCCAGGGGATCTTGAGTTTGCATTCACAGCAGCTTCCCCCTAGACTCTTCGGAGAGAGGACATAGTAGCCCGGGACTGCAGCTACTCCAGTCAGAAGGGAGGCTCCTGAAAATGTCCTGCAGCTACTCCAGTCAGAGGGGAGGCTCCTGAAAACATCCTATGGTCCACATACGTTTGCCTCTGCAGTTTCTCCATTCGGTCCCTCCTCTCAGGAGCTAGGCACCTTTATGTATCTCGCCACGTTCTTAAACTTGAGCCTTGAGTTATGGTTCTCTATGTTCATATCACATGTTTCTACATCTTCTATTGAATCATAAGCTTATTTAGGGCAGGAGAAATGTTTGCTGTTATAATAGAAACACCAAGAAGCAGTATTTCTTGGACATTTATTGGATGTTGAGGCACTGTCCATCTGATGGTGTAACAGTCTTTACAACAGCAGCCCTGGTGATATTCATCCAAAGGAGGCAGAAAAGCAGAGGAATTGTTTGCTCAAGATGTCACCTCCACATCCAAGCCAGGACAGATAGGGGTCTGTCATTAGCCTCTCTATAATCCCTCACTGATCCGGCAGGAACCATATAACTAACATTCCCTGGAAATAAAAAGACCTGGAACACACCTAGTGGCAGGTCATGAACTCAAGTTTGATTTAAGTAATTGGAGTTTGATTCAGCAGGTGCACAGTAGTGATAGCTACAGTTTTTGCTTCAGGTATCCTACTAAATGTATTGTATATTTAGTCTTTCCTTCCTCCAGGGAAAAACATCTTTATTTTCCTTTCAATTTATTTAACAAAACTGGGACATTCTTGAAGAGTTTCCCCCAATCTGGATTTTGTTGATCATATGATAACTTCATAAGGTAGATACCATTATTACCCCATTGTGTAGGTCACAAAAAATGTTTCTCAGAATGATTAAAATTTTGCTTGAGGTAACAGAGTAGAAAGGATATAAACCCTGCTATCACCAACTCCAAGGCTCTGACCACAGAACAGAAAGCCTCCTGTAGAGACACACCCAGAAAAAAAACTATTTGTTTTTTTTTGTTGTTGGTTTGGTGGTATTTATTTATTTATTTATTTATTTATCTATTTATTTATTTATTTATTTATTTATTTATTTATTTATTTATTTTTGAGACAGGGTCTCTCTACATAGCCCTGGCTGTTCTGGAACTCACTATGTAGAGTGGCCTTGAACTCATAGAAATCTGTCTGCCTCTGCCTCCCAAGTGCTGGGATTAAAGGCCTGTGCCACCCCACCCAGCTATTTGAAATTTCCTTTTTCAAGACAGGATTTCTCTGTGTAGCCCTGGCTGTCCTGGGACTTGCTCTGTAGTCCAGGTTGGCAGAGATCCATCTGCCTCTGTCTCCAGAGTGCTAGGATTAAAGGCGTGCTCCACTACTACCCGGCTTCTACTTGAAATTTTATGTCTCTGTGTAAATGTTAAAATGAATTCTAGCCAAACAATTAATATCTGGCTACATAGTGAGACCCTGTCTCAAAAAAACAACAACAAAAAAATTAAAATAGATGTTTATCATCATTTACAGAGGTGCAAAAATTAAAATAGATGTTTATTATCATTTATAGAGGCACAAAATTAGATGTTTTATGTTCATTTATAAATTTTGTGAGAAACTTATTTTAAATTCAGATATAAAATTATTTATATTTATATAAATCCAATATAAAATTTTTGTATTCTAATTTTTATATTTTATATTCTAATTTTGTATTCTAGAATTGTATTTTATACTCTAATATTCAATATTTGACAACAAGGCGTATCATGGATAATTCTGTAAAGTGACAGACTCGTGGTTGGAGGTGGCTCAGACGGTAGAGTACTTGCTTAGCACACACAAAGCCTTGGCTTTGTCAAGCGTCTCACAAACTGGGTATGCTTGTGCACACCTGCAATCCAGCCCCTGGAGAAGCCGAAGCGGGAGCATCAGAAGTTCAAGGTCATCCTTGGCTACATAACAATTTCCAGCCAGACTGGGACACGTCGACTTTCATAAAATAAAATGGCAAACTAGACATCTGCCGTTAATAAATCAAAATCTTTCTTAGTTCATCACAGATGGTGAACTTACAGTCATTTTAAGTCATAAAAAAGACAAAACACACAACTGAAATATACACACACATTGAAATATAGAAACAATCCCATAGTCTGTTGTCTGAAAATAATAGAGATCCGTAGGCCGCCTTTAATGCCAGCGCTTGGGAGGCAGAGCCAGGTGGATATCTGTGAGTTCAAGGCCAGCTTGGTCTACAGAGTGAGATCCAGGATAGGCTCCAAAGCTACACAGAGAAACCCTGTCTCGAAAAACCAAATAAATAAATAAATAAATAAATAAATAAATAAATAAATAAATAGATTAATGGTCATTTATGAGGATCAGTGGTGCTCATCTATTATTAATAGCTCATCTTTGGAGTTATAAATAAAAGCAATAAATGTTTATTATTGAACACTTGGAAATTTTAGAATACAAAGAAAATGAAAGCCATCAACCATAGTCCTACCCTTGAGTGCCTCTCTTTTGAGGTTGACATGTGTCAAGCGGTTGCTTCCACCCTAAGTGAGTATCTGGAGGAAGTTTGTGCAGTAGCAAAGGTCTGACCTAACAGAGTATCCCTAGAGAACTTTCCAGAAGAGACACAGGCGTGGGAATTTGAGATAACAGTGTATCCAGAGGTAACAAGGTAAGGATCATAAAACCTTGACAGCTAGAGCTAAGAAACACACAAACAAAAATATAAATACTTGTAAGAAATAAATAAAAAAATTAATACAAGATGAAAAAACACGTGAATTCATATTTCAGGCAAGTTCTAGGAGTTTTGACACTATGATCACTTACAGAAATGGTGAGCATTTTAAAGACAAGTGTCTCAGTCCATCTTTGTGAGGGTTGAAGTTTGTTAAAACTGTCATGGCAACCGTGTTAAGAGATAAGACTTCTAACAGGTGCTTAGGTCATGAAGATTCCCTTGATTAAGGCCGTCGTTATGGAAGTGGGTTACTCCGAGAGACCTCCCGAGAAGAGGATGAATTTTTGCTGTTCCCTCCATCCCTCCTACGCACTTCCTCTCTTGTGGTACTCCCTGCCTTGCAAAGAGGCAGCCAGGAGGTCATTGCCAGAGGTGGGTGCCATGCTTTTCATAGTCACTCTTTGTTCTTGAACAAGACATCAGATGTTAACTTGGCGGTCTCCATGACGGACCAGACAAACCCCTATATAAGGCCCTAGGGACACATATACTACTGTTCTTTTGCTCGAAGGACAAGTTATCAAACTGCCTACTAAACCCTCCTGCTCATGCACTATATTAGTGCTGCTCTTGACACTTTCAGAGCAGCTTCCATTTGCACTGGGTTAATGCAGAGACTCAGAGACGAGTCTAACGAAGTGCTGAGAATAAGTAACTCGGAGTGTTCTTCCCAAAGTGGGATGTCTGTATCCATCCACCTCCCCAAGGATGAAGAACATAAGAGCCAGAGGGTGGGGAGCAGTGTTGGGAAATTCGGTCTCTTGCTTGGATATTTCATGTGTGAACTCACAGAAGTTATGGTTACCTGCATAAGACCTACACAAGATGAAGCCAGTCACCGTTGCAGCAGGGATGAGGCCCCACCTCTAGCTGAAGTGCTACTGGCAGTTGGTGACTGTTGGTGGAGAAGGAGCCATTTTTTCCCAGGGATATGGCTGCTGATAGGTTGCCTATGCTCTAGTGGATGGCTCCGTACCATGAGCATGTGGAAACTAACTGGACTCAATTGGTTATAGAAGAGGAGGAGGAGGAGGAGGAGGAGGAGGAGGAGGAGACGGAGATGGGAGGGACATGTTGGGAGAGGTCAGGATGGGGAAGTAGAAGGAGGGAGCTGAGGGTAGATACATTGTATATGCATGAAATTGTCAAGGAGTAAATAAGGACTGGGGCTGTCACTCAGCGATAGATTGCTTGCCTTGCATGCATGAAGACCTAGGATCAATCCCTAGTACTTCCAAAAAGTAAGACATCTATATGGTGTCATTATACCTTTTGAGTCGACAAGATGGCTTAGCAGAGAAGGGTCTTGTGGCCAGGCATGATGAACCCAAATTCAATCCCCAGAACCCATATGGTGGGAGTTGTCTTTTGACCTCCACACTTGTGTGTGCTGGGCATCAAATCCAGGTTCTCCAGAAGAGCAACCAGTGCTCTTAACTGAAGCCATTTCTCCAGCCCCAAACAAGACATTTTTTGTTTGGTTTGGTTTGATTTTGTTTTGTTTTTTCAAGACAGGATTTCTCTGTGTTGTTTTTAGTGCTTTTCCTGGTTCTCGCTCTGTAGACCAGGCTGGCCTCGAACTCAAAGAGATCTGCCTGGCTCTGTCTCCCAAGTGCTGGGATTAAAGACATTTTTATAAACATAATAAACATAAGAGTTT
>CABHPQ010162960.1:774-22035 GCA_902168405.1 Peromyscus aztecus | reverse complement strand
CAGCTTCCAGAACAGAGCAGAGGAGCATGGGAAAGCTCTTATCTTAAATTCAGCACCATCTTAGGAATTGTACAAGCACTGACAAGATCCTGTCAAGGATTCTCACTAATAACTCAAGTCTGGAATATTTGCCAGCTTTTCATCACTGTGAAAAAAATACTTAGAGAATGAACTTGAAGGAAAAAAAGAGGCTGAGTGTGATGCCTCAGGCCTCTAATGCCAACAGGGCAGGGTGGAAAGATCTTTGCAATGGAGACCAGTCCTTGGCTACATAGTGAGTTGTAGGCCAGCCAGGGATACAGAGCAAGACTTTGTTTCTATAGCAACAACAACAAAAGTTTTTAATTAAAAGTGAAAGGAAGAAAGGTTTGTTTTGGTTTGTGACTTCAAAAGTATCAATGCATGATCACTTAGCTCTCTTGTGTCCAGGGTTGGAGTAAGGCAGAACATCGTGACCGGGAGGGCATGGTGGCAACCGGGAAACAGAGGAGGAGAGGGCTCCCAACATGTCCTCCTAGGGCGTGTTTCCAACTGCCTACTGCCTTCAGCTCTACCTACTAAGGACGGCATTACTTTCCCAAAGTACCACAGACTAACAAGCAATCCTTTGGGGGACATTTGAGATCCAAACCATAATACCGAGGAATGTTGGGAGTGAATGTGGACCCCGGTGCTGGGAAGGAAGGGAGGCAGTAGAAGGGAGTTTTGGTTTGGACACTGTGGAAAAAGTGAAAGGCTCCTCTAGGGCGGGCCGGGGCAATGGTCCAAAACCTCGGGGCAAGAACAACACTGTTGCAGCTCTGCACACACCTCGGGGCAATAACAACACTGTTGCAGCTCTGCACACACCTCGGCACTCCCCCCAGTCCCCGCATCTGCTCTTCAAGCTCCAGCTGCAGCCACCTACAAATGTCTGAAGCATTCCTTGACTCCAAGCACCCATTGCCCTGTCTGGGCAGGCAGAAAGAACTGGTAAGTTAGTGCCTCCTTGGAGCCAGGGTCGCCTGATAACTGACTAATCATGTGCAAGTCCTCAAGCTCAGGCATAGTAACTCTGGTGTGTCTTCCTGATCACAGGGAGCACTCACTGCCCACAAAGGACCCCACTCTGTAGCACCCCTTGGCCCCCTCTTTCCCCCACTTCACTTTCTACTCCCCTGCAGGGCTTCCTGGAATCCTCTTATAGATGAAGTCCTTCCTCTACCTTCCTGGTCTCAGGTTCTGCCTGTGGGAAAGCCAACCTAAGAACCAGTGAAAAGAATGTAATATGTTAGGTCCAAAGGAAATTCTATTTCTTCAAATTCCAAAAGGCAGAAGGGACAAATGGCTACCTGTGGTGCCTAATAGCCTATCAAAGCACAAGCTGGCCTCCCGGCTCCCTCAGTGTCACAAGTACCCACTACATATTTCAGAGTCCATGCTAGCATCCAAGCTCTTCTCACCTCCTCCCCTACCCTAAACTTCTCCAGCTCACGGGCTCCTCCACACATAGCTACTCATTCTCCTTATAACTCTGCTATTCTGGCTATTCACCCTCTTTTTGCCTTCCTCTCTCCCTTTCGTTCTCTGTCTCCCTCCCTCCCTTCCTCTCCCCTCCCCCTACCTCTTGCTCTGAACTTGCTTCTCTCACGGCCAGGTCCAGTCTGCTGGCCATGTTCAGTCTACTACTTTCTCTGCTCTGGAATCTTCCAGATGCCTCTGGCTGTTCTCTCCTTCATATCCACAGTAAAAAAATCTTCCCTTTAACCATATTATGAGCGGTCATGTCATCAGTTTATGAAAATACAAACCCAAATGAAGACAACAAATCACGATACAAAACAAACACAAAACCCTGGAAGGAAGAATAGAGGCCGGGCATGGTCAAAGGCTACATACCTATCATTATCTGTAGTATGACATCACTCTTCTTAAAGTCACCCTCTTTTACTGTGCAGCCAGACAGCCATATGTCCATCTGTCCTTATCTATCTCACTGTAGATACTCATAAACTATTCATCTAAAAATCATTCAACATTAGGCCTAATTATGTCTGCATGGTATAACATACACACACACACACACACACACACACACACACACACACACACACACACACGGGAGTGATTTTAGCCTTCACATTTGTCTGTTTCTAATGTGGATATTCTTATAGTAAGCATGTATAACTTTTATGAAAACAACTGTGGTATTTTTTTTTCCCTTAAAAATCAAAGACTAGAGGTTGGTGTGTGTGCTATGGTGGGTGAGGGGTGGGGACGGGGTAGGGGAGCATATCGGTCAAAGCCTACAAACTTGTAGCCTTCTGATGAATGTGTCCTGAAGACCTGTGTACAACACGGTGCTGTACTGACGATGGTGTGTCGTATATTTGAGACTGACTAAGAGGAGTGCTTAGTATTTTCATTACAAAACCGGGAGACTGCGTGACATGACAGATGCATTCATTAGCTTGGCTGTGACCATTTCACAGCTCACATGAAAGCCTCACAGAGTAGACCTGGTGTGTATACAATCTTGCCGATTACACATCAGTCAAGCGTATGAATAAACAAGCAAACGACAAGGAAAAATATGGAAAGACAGCCATATTGTCAAGATGTAAATCAGCAATTCATTCTGGGTGGTGTGAGCACAGATAGAGAGCTATGATTTCCTGTTATGACTTTTTGCATGTTAACAAGAGATTGTTTTCTTCATTCCTATCAAACAGCGACTATTTCTGAAGTTGATGATACAGAATACTGATGAAAGGCAACAAAATGGGCAGATTTACATAATAAGACAGTGAGTTGGCAAAACCTTTGCGGGAGATAAGTTAACAATATAAATCAGAGGCCCTCACAATCCGGGTGGTTTGCTCTAGGAATTCTGTTTCTATGAGTGTATGGGAATGGGGCATTAACAAGTTCTCCTGGTGATTTCTCACACATCAGGTTTACCTCTGCAGGCCCTGGGGAACTGAGAGAGTTTTCATTAATGCAGATTTCTCAGCAAGGATCAGGCTCTGTTCCCCTCATCTGGAACATCTATAAATAGCACAGAAAATGGTCTTTGTGGTAATGAAGAGGTTTTTTTTTTTAAAAAAAAGCTAAGTTACTATTATTTAATTCAGACATTTTATGTATACAAACTTATTGACATGTTATTTGTGCTAAAATTAAGATATAATGGAAAGATTCAACCATCTTTCAAGGAATAACAAGAGTACGGCTCACCCTGTTGTCAGGTAAAAACAGCTATGACCCATTAAAATATATGTATATGTACATTGGTTAAAAGACTAAATGGAGCCGGGTAATAGTGGCCTGTGCCTTTAATTCAAGCACTATGGAGGCAGGCAGATCTCTGAGTTCGAGGCCAGCCTAGTCTACAGAGTGAGTTCCAGGGCTACACACAGAAAGACCCTGTTTCAAAAAACAAAAACAAAAAATAGCAACAAAAAACCTAAATGGAAAATAAACATACACAAAATACTGATTTTAGTTCTCTCTGAAAACAGGAGTATAGATGATTTCTATTCTCTTCTGTGTTCCTGTTTGGTGTTTTTGTTTTGTTTTTGTTTTATTATACTAAGCATGAACTTCTGACAAAACCAGAAGAGAAGACAATGTTTAAAAAGATTGATTCAAGTGCCAGGGGAAATGGGAAATTGCTTCCAACGTTATGTCCACCTTTGAAATATTTTGATTTAGTAACACTAGCACACAGTTACATTCATTCCTGTCCAGACCTGAGGACTTTTCATTTCATTTTTGTAGCTATTTTTAATTTTAGTTTGAAGAAAATAAGCTTCCAAATTTTTTATGAGGTCACGAAGGTTCTTAACATTTTTTCAGCCCTGAGATTTTTTTTATCAGATTTGATTATACTTTTTATGAACTTGGAATACAAGACGTAGTTATCATGTAAAATATTAGAGAAATACAGAATATAGAAAAAATAGCCGTAATTCCAGCTCTTCCCCTTATCACACACACCGAGATATATGTGTATCATTTTGTTCATTTTAACACTTTGTATACTATTTTGCATCTTATTATTGCTTCCTTACCAAATATCTCCGATGACCTTCCATGTCCCCTCAGTGCAGAGCAATGTCGTCTTTGTTTTTTTTTTTTTTTTTTTTTTTTGTTTTTGATTTTTCGAGACAGGGTTTCTCTGTGTAGCTTTGCGCCTTTCCTGGAACTCGCTTGGGAGACCAGGCTGGCCTCGAACTCACAGAGATCCACCTGGCTCTGCCTCCCGAGTGCTGGGATTAAAGGCGTGCGCCACCACCGCCCGGCCGCAATGTCGTCTTTGTAACACTGCACAGTACATGGATGGAAATTCCTTTGTTTAGTTAAAAAAAAAAAAACAGCAACAACTCCTCTGGCTCATTCATAGAAGTTTGCAAGACTGTTGCTGTGTGTCAGAATCTACGGCCTCAGGTGTGTTTATAACCAGCCCTGACTCCTTCCTAACAACTCCCATCTGACATCACTGTCCTTCCTTTGTCTTAACATTTCTAGGATTCCTTTTTCCTCCGGGAGAGATCATTTAACAGTTTGTTTATTTTTATTTTATGTGCATGAGTGTTTGGCCTGCATGTATGTCTGTGTGCCACAGGCAGGCCTGGTACCCAAGAGGTCAGAAGAAGGCATTAGATCCCTGTGACTAGAGTCTTGTAGATAGATGTGAACCACTGTGTGGGAACCGGGAACTGAACTCTGATGCTCTGCAAGAGCAGCAAGTGCTCTCAAACTCACGATAACATGTTTTTGTTCTTTCTTCTTAGTATTTCCCATTTTCCTTCCTTCTTTCCTTCCTTCCTTCCTTCCTTTCTTTCTTTCCTCCTTTCTGTTTTGTTGTTGTTGTTTTGTTTTGTTTTGTTTTGTTTTTCAAGACATAGTTTCTTTGTGTATCCCTGACTGTCCTGGATCTCCCTCTGTAGACCAGGCTGGCCTCAAACTCACAAAGATCTGCCTACCTCTGCCTCCCAAGTGCTGGGATTAAAGGAATGTGCCACCACCGCCCACCTCCCATCTTGTTTCTTACATTGGTTAAGCCTTGGATAAGACCCACAGGATGATAACAAACAGCTCTGAGAACGGTCATTCATTGGGATTGAAATCTAGAAATGTCCCTTGACCATTTGTGTGTTAATGAATTGGTTGCCAGCTGATGGGCTTTTGAGAGCTAACTGGATCATGAAGGAGCTCACGTCATTGATAGATTCATCCATTAATGACTTCACAGGTGGCTGGCCCAGAGGAGGTGGGGCCTGACAGTGAAACTGCCTTTGGAAGGGTGGACCTTGTCCCCAGACCATTCCTTCTCCTCCACCCCCCACCCTTTGCTTCCTGTCTTCCATGAGGTGAGCGACTTTTCTCTGCCACACCACAGCCCAGGAACATGAAGCCAACCGAACACAGACTGAAATTCTGAAGTCATGAGCCAAAATAAATCTTCCTCCACTCAAATGTTTTCTTTTGGATATTTTGTTCCACCAGTGAAAAATGATGAGCAAACCATCAGCAAAGTTAGGTAAAATTTGATCTTTGGGATTCTAGAATGATCAAGAGACCCAAGTTATGTAGCTTGGGCCAACCTGGGACCACTTCTTGTTCTGAAATGCTCTCTTGCCTTCACTTAACCTCACAACACAGCCCAGCCATGGTGGCTTCAGGGTTCACATTTCTAATTGCAGGCCTGAAGTCAGAATGAGGAGGTGCTAGGCTACTGGAGGCGGTTCTAATTCCCATATCAGGCATCCTCCTGTCTCCAGTTTCCTGCTTCCGCCACTTTCTGTCACAGGAAACAAAAAGAGTTGGGAAGCCTTGAGTTGTGTGGTTTTCGTACCTGTTCTCTCCTCACGAAGCCCTAAGTCCGGACGGATGGTGGCGACCCCAGCAGATAGAACTGACGCTTAGCCCGGTGGACATGACGCCCTTGGTTGAGCCCATATACACATACTTTTTTTTTTTTTAACTTCGTACACTCTCCTAAAATATTTTTTAAATGACATCTTAAACAGAAGATAGAGCTGATCCATTAAGTACCAGAGAACTTCCTTGGATAGTTAATTCTTGCCAAGTCTTGGTGGCAGGGATAACTAACTGTAAAAATATTAATAAAACTAATAATACTATTAAGCCACTCAAGGAAGTTGCATTGCATTAGTTGAGTAAGGAGGAAGTGTGTGTGTGTGTGTATGTGTGTGTGTGTGTGTGTGTGTGTATGTGTGTGTCCTCAAGTATCATTCTTCCTTTGATAATATCACCTCATCTTCTATCTATCTGTCTGTCTGTGTGTCTGTCTACCTGTCTGCCTACCTATCTACCTACCTACCTACCTATCTATCTGTCTGTCTATCTGGGAGTTTTCAAGACAGGGTTTCTTTGTGTAATCCTGGCTGTGCTGGTCTCTCTCTGGCCTCTCTGTACCATGCTGGCATTGAACTCACAGAGATCCTCCTGCCTCTGCCTCCCGAGTGCTGGGATTAAAGCGTGCGCCACCATGCCCGGCAGGTCCTCATGCCTGTATGACAAGCACTTTAGCAACTGAGCCATCTTCATGGCCCTGGGAGGAGTTAATTTTCAAAAATTATTTCCACTCCATCCAAAAGGCAGAACACTGAAGTTGCTATGGCTTTGTCGGGAAGCGGGGATAGACTCTTTGAGGTCAACACAATCCTGTCAATTCCAAGTCAGAAAAGTTGGAAAGTTACGCTGTTTTCACTTAGCCTCATCTTGTTCTCAGTAATTGCTTCCTTTCAACCATGAAGTTGTTTAGTGTGGGAGAGATATTCCAAGGCTTCTCTTTATAGTCACTGCTGCAAGATCCCATTTTAGCATAATTACAGTCTTGGGGTTGAAGAGACAAGCTCACTCTATCTAGCTACGCAGCTGGCTTTCTCAAATGACAATAGCATGTTCACCAGCTTAGCAACGTCCCAGGCTGTCAGCTGCAGGGAGGCCTTCAGCTGAAATTGGCCCTTGCTTTGTCTGAATTTCCTCCCTGGAAAGGGGAAATGGTTTTGAGCTTTTGTGGAAGGGAGCCTTTTCACTCTCCTGGGGGCCTTTAAAGGGACCCACTGAACTCTCAATGCAGATTTAAGAATCTCAAGTCAGAGATTATTCACCTACACACCTCAAAGGGACATCACTGAGCATAAACCAACACCAAAAACATGAAAAGCCAAGTTGTGGGACACTTTCCCCTCGTGAGGAGCCTCGTGAAAGTCTATGTTCCCATCTTCTCTGCCTACAAGTGACTCCGTGCTCTGCCAGGCAGCTTCCATACACATCTTCGTGATCTGCAATAACAACCCCCCCCACGCAACCCTCTGGCATCCATGCAGAGACTGCAGTTTGCATACATCCTCATTGACCTCTCAGCTTCTCACAAACACCTTTTTCCTAGGCATCTGGTCCAGATGTGTTGCCTCTCACTCTGAGTCCTCATTCTTCCTGCATGAAATTCGCTCATCCACTCCTTTCTAGCTCATTCTTACACCCTCAATTTAACATTCGGAGATCTGATCGTCATGGCTGGTGCAGAATTAACTGGCATCTAGTCCTGACAACAAATAGTGTATAGTACACAAATGTCCACAATGCCAATGTGAGCTGATTCTACAGGTTACACTGGAGTTCACTGCCCCCCGTTTCCCTACCGTCAAGTCCTACCCAGTACCCAAAGCTTGTTTCAAACCATCTTTCCCAAGGCTGCAAACCACTGCCTTACACAATACGTAGTAACTTGGACCAGAGTAAGCCTGATCTCAACATACAGCAATGAGAAAAGTAGTTACTACATCAAGTGTCATCCTTAAATCGGGGAAGATGATCTGGGGAGAGATGGTATGATGATTGCAAAATAGTGTGTATGTCCTTAGTGCCACTCTTAGTGAATATTCTTGTCTGGAAGTAACACACTGTCCTCCATATGCCCTAGGACCTGTGACCCCCTCTTGTCAGGATGTTGTTTCAGGTCACTGGGCCCATAGCATGCTGTTATGTCCACTGCACAATTAGTAAATGTTTCCAATTCAAATGATGAGTCCGTTAGCATAGACACTCACAATTGAAGTGATAGAGGGGAAACACTGCTGCAGATTGAGACTTGGGATGAGTTCTGCATCTCATCCAATGCAGAACTAAAGGAAGTGACTGGAAAGAAAGGGGGGGCAGCCATCAGGGTTCTTATGATGAGAAAGAATGAGTCTTCTTTGGATTCCTTTTGATTTTATGCAAAACATAAAATGTATCATCTTAGCTTTTGTTTTGTTTTGTTTTGTTATTTGTTTTTTTCAAGAGAGGGTTTCTCTGTGTAGCTTTGGAGCCTGTCCTGGATCTCGCTCTGTAGACCAGGCTGGCCTCAAACTCACAGAGATTTGCCTGCCTCTGCCTCCCGAGTGCTGGGATTAAAGGCGTGCGCCACCACCGCCCCGGCGTCATCTTAACTATTTTTAAGCCCACTGTTTGTGGTACTAAGGACATACACACTATTTTGCAATCATCACTACCGTCTCTTCCCAGATCATCTTCTCCAATTTAAGGATGACACTTGATGTAGTAACTACTTTTCTCATTGCTGTATGTTGAGATCAGGCTTACTCTGGTCCAAGTTACTACGTATTGTGTAAGGCAGTGGTTTGCAGGCTGGGCCTTGACCTGGGTGCCTCCATTTTACAAGCAACACGTGGTCCTGTGTTGAGTACAGATGCAGAGGAAGGGTGACTCTGACCTTGTTGTGCGCATAGACACCACCTCTCCTGCAACACCACTCCTGGGGCACAGACTGATTAACAACTTACTTCTAAGAGGGAGAGGTGCTGTCCTCTACTTATTAAAATAGATGAGGACCACATGAGTGCCCTGCAGTACCAAAACCATATGAGCCAGGCCCGAGAACTTACAAAATCCACCAGACTGAGAAAGGGTACAATACCCTTGCCTGGACCCACAAAAAAGAGGATGCCTAACACTGTGACAATCTGAGTGCTCAGTGTGTATGTCAAAACACCAGCCAACAGTCAGAGAACTCCCAAATGTCCCAGCGCCTTCAGGTCAGCTCCATGGACTGCTGACAACTGCCATCAGTTCACCCTCTGGGCTGGCCATGCACCTCATCTCCACAGCCTTCTCAGTCCTGCTGGACCTCACCTCTGCAGCTTAACTTGGCATCCCAGCAGCTCCTACATATTTTGTCTGACCCCACATTGACTTTCTTTACATCTGTTTCTGCTCTGTCCTCTGCCTTCAGGGAGCTTCTTTAACCTTTTTGTAGACGTTTAGTAAAACTATATGCGTACACACAGTAGAGCTATACAATTATTATGCGATACATAATGTGTGATCTAAGAGTTAATATTAGTAAATAAGATGGGAATAAATGAATCTATGTTTGTCAATGCCAGATACCAAGAGAAGTCTGAACTACTTAGCAAATTACGGTCAGTGAATCTAAGGTAGCTTGTGAATGTATTGTTATTCATCAAATCCTGACCTTATGGAAGGATTAACATGTCATTTACTTTTCTGATCTAGGACAATCACAACACTGTAACAGAATGCCTGCCAAAGGTAATTTAAGAAAGGGGCCGCTACTTTTGCTCACTATTTGAGGAGATACATTTTATCTCCAACACTGTAGAAAAGGCACGGCCACAGGAGGGCCATAAGGCAGCTGGTGACTTGCTTCCTCAGTAAGGAAGTACAGATGAACGCTGCTGCTCAACACGTGGTCTCATTTTCCCCTTTTGAGTAAGTCAAGGATCCCAGCCCGTGGAATTGTGCCACTCACATCATAATGGTTCTTCATTAGTTTAAACCTCTGTGGAAACATTCTCACAGACACCGGGAATGTGTCTTTTAGGGGATTTTAAATGCCTTTCAACTGGCAATGAAGATTTACCCTTACACTTGATATAGCCACTGAGAGCGGCATAGAATGAACATATCCTGGGAACTTGGAGGCGGGACCTGCGCTTTCTCCTCCCCTCAACCTTCAGCAATCATTAATCTACTGTATCCCGAACCCGATTATTCCAGAAAACCTGTATGCGAGGAATCAAGCTGCATTTGTCCTTTTGTGAACTATTTACTTCGCTTTGTATGTCTTCAAGTTCCACTGATGTCATATGTCAGATCTTCTTTTCTTTCTTTATTTCCTATTTTTGGTTTTTCGAGATAAGGTTTCTCTGTGTGTAGCTTAGGCTTTCCTGGAATTTGCTCTGTAGACAAGGATGGCCTAGAACTCAGAGATCCCCCTGACTCTGCCTTCCGGAGTACTGGGGTTAAAGGCATGTGTCATTACTGCCCAGTGAGGATTCTTATGTAGCCAGGCTAGACTCATAACTAAGGATGACCTTGAACTCCTGAATTACTATCTAGTAATTATATTTTAAATTTTTATTTATTCATTATTATTTTTAGTCCATAATGTGCATGGGAGTACAGGCCTTAACATATATGTGTGTGTGGATCAAGGGACAACTCTGTGATGTCAGTTCTCACTTTCCAACTTCATGGGTCCCAGGGATCAAACTCAGGTTGCCAGGCTTGCCCTGAAAATCCCTTTAGGCAGGGGACGGTGTCATTGACCCAGTGATTCTATTTCTTATGCTTTGAGGAGTCACTATATTACTTTCCGTAGCATCTGCAGTGCTCAGTTTCTAATTTCTCCACATCCTCATCAACACTTGTTATTTTCTGGAGGGTTTTTAAAAGAATGATAACCAACTTGAACGGTACAAGGCGATATTTCACTGTGGTGTTGATTTGCATCTCCCTACTGACTAATGGTATTAAATCTTTTTTTGTTTTTTGTTTTTTGTTTTTTTTACTGGCCACTTGTATACCTTCTTTGGAGAAATATCTACTCAGTTCCTTTGCCTAAGTGTGTGTGTGTGTGTGTGTGTGTGCACATTTGCATATGTGATGTTGCACGTGTGTTGGGGGGTTTGCATGTCAAGGTCAGAAGACAATCTTAAGTGTTGTTCTTAAGGCATCACTTACCATTGTTTTGTTTTGTTGAGACAAGTTCTCTTACTAGCCTAGAAGTCGCCAAGTAGCCTAGGCTTGCCGGCCAGTGAACCTGTCTCTGCTCCCCAATTCTAGGCTTGCCGGCCAGTGAACCTGTCTCTGCTCCCCATTCTGAGATTGGAAGAGGATATCCCTGTGCCTGCTTTTCCTTTGCTTAATTTCTAACCATTTGGGTTTTGTTTTTATTTTTGTTTATCATGTTATAGAGATTTCTTACATATTGTAGATGGCGATTCCTTGTCAGATGAAAGCTTTTCAGACATTTCCTCCCATTCTATGAGTTGTTTATTTCCTAGCTGATAGTGTCTGCTGGTGCACAAACTTTTTAAGTTTGAATAAATTCCAACTCATATATATGTACATATATATTTTTTTCTATTGACCTTTCACTATTGAACAATCATGGCATTCATCAAAAATGGTGAAGGTGCAGGGTTGGGGGTTGGCTTAAACGATAAAGTGCTTGCCTTGCATGCAAGACCAAAGTTCAGTCCCCAGAACCTACATAGAAAAGCCACGTGTGCTGGTGTATTCTGTAATCCCAGGGCTAAGGAGGTAGACACAGGAGGATCCTGGGCTCACTGGCCAGCCTAGTCTAATCTGACATCTCCAGACCAACAAGAGGAGAGACTCTGCTTTAAAAAACAAGGTGAACAGCTCCTGAGGAACACCTAGGTTTGACCTCTGGCTCCACGCCTATGTTTACACACACACACACACACACACACACACACACACACACTCTGTCACACTCACAAATGCACATTTTCACACATACATTAAAACGAAAACAGAGACAGAAAGAGAACAAAAAAATTGAAGATTGCCCTAAGGAGTTTGTTTCATTGCTCAGATGAAAATAATTAAAATTGAAGACAACAAAGACTGATTAATTATGACTCCTTTGAATCTTTTCTAACTCTTTTTTTGTTTTGTTTTGTTTTGTTTTGTTTTGAGACAGGATTTCTCCATGTAGCCCTGGCTGTCCTGGAACTCACTCTGTAGACCAGGCTAGCCCCAAACTCAGAAGTTACCTGCCTCTGCCTCCTGAGTACTGGGGCTAAAGGCATGCACCATCACTGAGAGGCTTCTAATTCTTACTCTAAAATATAACATAACAATTTTGGAATCAAGAACATTTATTTGTGACACTTTTCATGGTCAATGACTGTCATATTTCCATCCATCCGTAATGCAGTTACTCCAAGTCTTCAATGGCTGGTCAGAAATTCTACAAAGTTTGATCAAATGCAGATAGAATTTTATATGAAGAATCACCTTAGCAGTGTTTGGTTTTGTTATCTTTCTCAGGATGAAGTCAAGTGGACAGGGTTAGAGGCCGAACTGAGAAGCGAGAATTGGTGGAGACAGGTACGTGGGCATTGCCACACCAAGGGCTGTAATCAGAACAGGGAGTGTGCCCCTGCGGAGAAAGAGGTCTGCCTCCTACAATTATGTCTCCTCCAGTGGGTGGACGGAGCCTGTGTAGACTTGATTCCGCCAAGGAAAACCCCATCTTTGCCTTGCTTCCTAGGATTTGTGCCGTGTCTCCTGTGAAATTAGAAATGTGAAACGTAAGCACAGGTCTTAGATTTGTTCTTCCTTTCTTTGGTCCCTCCCCACTATTTCCTTAATTTGGAGACCATATTTTTCTAATCAGAAATTTATCATAAGTACCACCACCATCATCATCAGTGTGTATGGGTATTTTGCCTGCATATATGTCTGTGTATAATGTGTGTGTCTGGTGCCCAAGGAGGTCAGAAGAGGACGTCAGATTCCCTGGGACTAGAGTTACAGATGGTTGTGAGCCGTCCTGTGGGTGCTGGGAATGGAACCTGGGTTCTCTGGAAGAGCAGCTAAGCCATCTCTCCAGCCTCGTTAACCAGACATTCTTAAGATTTCCCACACAAAACCCCAACCATCCCACTTCTCTTCCGTCTTCACTATCGTGAGACTTTGTTCCAGTTTTAAGGCAGTTTCAAAATGGTCTCAGCTAGACACATTTCTCTACTGCTCCCATTTTCCTGGGGTTCAGAAACTGAAACACAGGAAGTACTCACCCATATTCCTTTTAATTAACTTCTGTTTGCTTTCCCACTCTGTTTAAAACGGAAACATTTTTTAACTGGAATATATTTGACAGGATTGATTAAAACTGTTTTAATTCCCAGAGTCCAGCTCTAAGAAATCTGAGACCTTCCGCGGATCTCAGAGGTTAAAACAGCAAACACCCACGACTGAACCGCTACTGGAGAACACGTTAGTTTAGCTTCTTAGGCGGGGTGCCCACAGTGGATTTTCTCTATTCCTGAGATACACCCGCCTTATTGTAAAGAACAGAATGAGCACATTTTAGCCACTCGCTTTTAACATGCTACAGGGAGGTAAATAGCTCCATCAGTCGATGTCACAGAAGATAAATGTACCCAAATTAGTTGCCAAAAATGCTTAGTGAGCATCAAAGAGACACATTCTGCTTTCCAAATTATTAAGCAAACTATTCAAAACGACTGAAACATTCGTTTTTTTTCATTGCAGATTGTTGACCAGCAGCCAGGAACAGCTGTCTTTTTCTGATACCCTGCAGTGACGCCCACAGGAGCTTCTCTTTAACGTTCAACACGACGGGTGTGGAGGGTTTTATGCTCAGACACTTATGGACCCAGGAAAGGCAAACATCTACATTTAGATGCATTTTTCTCAATAGTGTTAACTTTTCTGCATAAACACATTGAAATAAATAATCAAGTCTGTATGTTTGATGTACATACAAATGCACCATACTTGGTACATGTGTATCTTTGTGAGAGTCAGGAACTGAATCTAAGCCATAGTGTGTTTTATCTTAGCATGTGTGTGGGGGTGGTGCACATGTGTGCATGTGTGTGTTGAGGGTAAAGGACAACTTGAAGTGTCATTCTCTAGGAGCTGCCATCTTGTTTTGTTGTTTTTTTTTTTTAAGCATATGTCTGTGCCTGTGTGAGTGACTCTATTTCATGTGTGTGTAGGTACTTGCAAGAAACCAAAGAGGGTGCAGATCCCCTGAAACTGGAGTTACAGGTGGTTGTCACTGTCTGACATGGGTACTAGGAACCAATCTCAGGTCCTCTGGAAGAGCAACATGCGTAGGTAATCACGGAGCCATCTCTCCATGTCTCCATCTTGTTTTTAAGACAAGGCCTCTCCTTGCCTGGCGCGTATGGCTTTGTGTATGCTGGCCAGCCAGGGAGCCCCAGGAGTCACCTGGCCCCACCTTCCCAGTGCTGGGGCTACAAGCACATACTACCATGCTTGTTTTGTTTGGCTGTTGTTTGTTTTGTAACATGGGATTCGACTCAGGTGTTCCTACTTGTGTGCTCAAGCACTTTACTAAATAAGCATTCTCTCTAGCCCCATCAAGTATTTTGAATGGCACGTTTTGCTCCTTGTGGTAAAGAAATTGACCATTTCTAAGTAATGGTCAATTTTTGTTGTTTGTTTGTTTGTTTGTTTGTTTGTTTTTGGTATTTTGAGGCAGAGTTTCTCTGTGTATCCCCGGCTGTCCTGGAACTCACTCAGGCTGGCCTCAAACTTAGAGATCTGCCTCCCAAGTGCTGAGATTAAAAGCATGGGCCACCACTGGCCTGCTTTTTTTGGTTTTTCGGAAACAATGTTTTTTTTAAATTACATTTTAATTCATCAATTTCACGCGTGTGTGTATGTAGACGTGCTTGTGCCGTAGCACACATGTGGAGGTCAGAGGACAACTTGCAGGAGTCGGTTCTCTGTTTCCACCGCGTGGGTCCTGTGATCGTATTCAGGTCTTCATGCTTGGCAACGACAGGTCCATTCAACCTCTGCCTCATCTCACCAGCTCATCAACTATGTTTTGAAATGAGACCCTAGAAATAGGTACATGAGAGTTACCCTGACTGATAAAAATGGAAGGGTCTCACCTTGTAGCAAGCACCAAAGGTGCCCTTTCTTAGACATCACATGTCTAAGGAGAATAACTTCAAAATCCCCCTTAGGAAGACTGAATTCTTCTCCTTAATGGAAGGAAGGAAGTGGACGTTTATCCTAATAAACGTAGACAGAACTACTTGTGAAAAATAAGCCCACTCAGTAACATTGCTTTGTCCATAATGACATTGTCAGTCACAGTCATAACTTAGCAGTCTCAACTTGCTCAGATTTTTCTTTCTTTCTTCCTTCCTTCCTTCCTTCCTTTCTTTCTTTCTTTCTTTCTTTCTTTCTTTCTTTCTTTCTTTCTTTCTTTCTTTCTTTCTTTCTTTCTTTCTTTCTTTCTTTTTCAGTTTTTCCCAAAATGAGGTGAATCCTGGTGCTCTAGACCTATGGGTATGTTTTCACATAGCTCACTGGGAGCTGAGAATCCACCATGGCCACTGTTTAGGGGATTGGTCATTCTTTTTTATTAACTAGTCATGAGTAGAGTTCTGGTTAGATTTTTTTTTCTTCTGGCCACTGGGCTGCTTGAGGTTGCTATAACAAAATGTCTCAGAGTGGGTGGCTTAAACAACAGAAATTTGTTTTCTTTTGGCCCACTCCCAAATAACCACACAGAGACTTATTATTAATTATGAATGCTTGGCTGGTAGCTTAAGTTTGTTACTAACTAGCTCTTTCAACTTAAATTAATCCACATTTCTTATCTTTACTCTACCACATAGCAGTACCTTTTTTTCAGCACAGCCTGTTCATCTCCTGCTTCCTCTGCAACTGGCTCTCCCGCCTAACATCTCCCTGCCTAACTATTGGCCAGCCAGCTCTTTATTAACAACAAGAGCAACACATTTTTATTTATTTATTTATTTATTTATTTATTATTTTTTTTGGTTTTTCGAGACAGGGTTTCTCTGTGTAGTTTTGGCACCTGTCCTGGATCTTGCTCTGTAGACCAGGCTGGCCTTGAACTCACAGAGATCTGCCTGGCTCTGCCTTCCGAGTGCTGGAATTAAAGGCATGCATCACCACTGCCCGGTGAGCATCAAATCTTAACAGTGTACAAAAGGATAATTCCACAGCACCCTTACGGCATGTATTTAGGGAAAGAAATTCTGAAGTGTCTTCCTTCTTTCCTACAGGTACCAACCTATCAGATGAGGGCCCCTCCCCCATGACCTCATCAAGCCTTCACTGTTTCTGTAGGCTTTATGCAAAGGCAGTTACTGTGGCATTCAGGTTTCATTCAGCAGTTGAGTTCGGAGGAAACCATTGAGTGCGTTGCAGCTACTGAACTTGGGGGATGAAGAAGTAGACTGCTTTATCCATCAGTGACATATGACTCCATCAGTGACATATGACTCCACCAGTGACATATGACTCCACAAGAAAAAAGATGAACTGTCGATACACAAACCAGCATGAATGGATCTCGAATTACTGTGCTAAGTGATACAAACAATGAGGAGAGTCATGTATTATGCAATTCATCGCACAACACTGTCTAGAAAAGGCAAACCTGTGGGACAGAGTACAGATCCGTGGTTTCTGGGGCTTGGGGAAGGTTTCACTAACAGTGATATGTCTAATATTTGATGTTAGCCTGGCATGATAAGGATGAAGTTTTTGGTGTGATGGAAACACTCTGTGTCTTAGTTGTCATGGTGCTGGCATGACTGTGTGTGCTTGTCAATAACTGGAAACCTCTGCACTGCAGAGGTGGCTTTGCCATAGTCAAATTATGTGTAATTTAAAAATTTTAAGAATCTTTCCTATATCCTTATCAGCCAGTGTTCATATTATAACTAATAATGTCTGGTGATGATATAACAGTTCTTCGCTGATAAGGTGTGTTTTTTGTTTGTTTTAAGTTGTTTTTTAAATTTAACAGAACCTTCCAGAAAAAGAAAATGACTTAATAAAGCAGTGAGAAGCAACAGAAGTTTAGAACAAGATTTGTATGTAAGAGGAAGAGATGTACATGCATGTGCTAACCCTGAAGGCACATGTAGAGGCCAGAGGTCAACACTGAGTGTCCCTCTGTATTGTTCTCTGCCTTAGTGTTTTTAAGATTTATTTACATTTATGTGTGCTTTTGTCTGCTGTATTCACATTGTGTCTGTGTGCATTTATGTCACGTGTGGGTGGGTGCCCACAAAGGCCAGAAAAGAGAGCTGGAGCTTCTAGAGAGAGATGCCTTGTGTTCTGAGACAGGACCTCTCACTGGACCTGCAGCTGACCATGAGGCTAGACTGGATGGCCAGAGAGTCCCAGGGATCCTCCTGCCTCTGCTCCCTTCACACTGTGTTTGCATTGCTGCTGCACTCGGCTTTTACATGGGTCCTGGGGATCCGAGTTCAAATCCTCATGCTTGTTCAAACGTTTCACCCACTAAGCCATCCCCACCGCCCCCTGGGAAAATAGATTTTCTTTGTGTTTGAATGTCCTTTGTGTAATCCTGCAAAACGAAGGTTACTGACTAAGACTCCAAGCCCACAAAATAGTAAGAATACTAACAAAGGTAAAATAGAAATCTCTAGAAACACAGCTCTGTTTCCTCGCCTATGTGCAGCTTTTAAAGAGGATGAACAAAGGCATCAAAGAACATGAACCCAGCCTGCTGTGTCTGGCAGCAACACAGCTTCTCAGTGGAAGTCATCGGGGTCCCGTTCCTCAATCCATGCCCCGTCCACATCTCCTCTCTGCTCTCCATTTTCCTGCCCAGCATCCACACAGCAACCAAATATCATTTCTACCATGTTTTTTATCACCAACCAAATGAAAAGTAAACAAGTGAGCAAAGCCTTTTGTTATAACAACGCCAGAAACTTTCAAAAAACCCCACCTAGCAGGAAATAACAGATGGAAGCCGCCATCCCGGGTGGAACTTATTTCAGAGGAAACAAGTGATATAGCATTGATAGGCTATCAGACTGGGCATGCAGGCAAGTTCCCAACACATCAGTCCACAGGGAGTTTGATAAGCAGTGCACCCTTCAAATACTTTTAGGGAGTCATCAGACTTGAATGTTCTAACGAGGTCAACTTGTCCAGGGTAAAAATAAAAATGGCCTTGCTCTAAAATAAGATCATCCACCCTTTCCTCACCAGGTAGACACCTCCCACCACAGGCTGGAAGAGTTGACTTTGAACCTCAGCACAATGGGTAGGAGTCTGGTACTCAAACACCGACCAGAAAGCTTCCAACCCATTCTGGAAAGCCGATGGAGTGGGAATGGACACTGACAATGAGCACATTTGCTGGAGATACAGAGACCTACATCTCACCTGTCTGGAACTTTGAGTCTTGGCCATGAGGCTGAGGGTTGTGTATATTGGGGTTGGCGTACATGGAGAGAAAGCCGTGCTATTCTGTAAGGTGGCCCGGGGATCCAGATTTGCTGCCCAAGCTCGTCGCCCAGACTGCAGCTGCAAAAATCAGCCCTACACCGCCTTTGTGAGGTTGGCGCCACTCAATGAACCCCCTCGAACTATCCATTCCTCTTCCCCTCTGGTCATTCTTACCCTCATTTTAGCGCTCCTTAATAACTGAGCAGCTTGTTATTGCATAATTAATATTTTTCATTCCTGATGACATCTCTCTACTCGCAACATCACCCCACCCTCAAATGTACACCACACATCATCACCTCTAGGTTCCTAAGGGACACGAAAGCACACTCATCAGGATTTGTTCTGAGCCCTATAGCTCCTGCATGCAGAAAACTCTTCCTGCGTCCACACTCAGCTCCATCTAATGAGGCTAAGTCCCGTTTCTAGTTTTCCATCTTCACCAGAGACGAGACTAGCCGTGCAATATTTCTTCTTTCAGCAATATGCCTCTATTTAGCTTTGTCAGAAATAAGAAAAGCATGACAATAAAAAAGATGGGCTTGCTTCTTCTCCATCAAAATCCATGTGCAAGAGATCTGTAATGTAGCCTATCTATCCCCCACAGCAGCCCTGTACGAGAGCCGCGGGGAGAATGCATGCTTTCAGTCTCCAGGCTTGTTGCAAACCACGGAAGCACCTTGCTGCTGTTGTAAGGCGCGGTACCTTATGGGGGTGGGGAAATCTCTGCTTTTGTTCTATGCAGGCCCATTTTTAGTCATTTGTCTTGGCAGGACAATTTCTCACCCAGCACTCTTCTTAACTAACAGCTTTTTCCTATTCTTAGCCTGGTGAGAATATTTGACTCTGTGATGTATTCTGGGAAAGTCAGCGAGAGTCATTGAATGCGCAAATCAGGACGTTCATCTTAAAGGTGCATACATTGGTGTCACATAATACTACAGCTTTCAAAAGTTGATTTTTCACAAGAAAGTATAATTTTAAAAGTATTGTATTTGCCAGGCATGGTGGCGCACACCTTTAATCCCAGCACTTGAGAGGGAGAGGCAGATGGAGCTCTGAGTTCAAGGTCACTCTGGTCTACAGAGTGAGTTCCAGTACAGCAAGGGCTACACAGAGAAACCCTGTCTCAAAAAACAAACAAACAAACAGTATTATATTTATTATGAATGTTTATTTTTTGGTGGAAAAAAAAAGCCACATTTGCTGGGCAATGGTGGTGCACGCCTTTAATCCCAGCACTCGGGAGGTAGAGCCAGGCGGATCTCTGTGAGTTTGAGGCCAGCCTGGGCTACAGAGCGAGATCCAGGACAGGCACCAAAACTACACAGAGAAACCCTGTCTTGAAAAAAAGTCACTTTTTTTCCCTATTACCGTAAGAACTAACTGGACCCAGTTCTATGAACATGAATAGACTTTCCTGTAGGGCATTAGGTTCTAGATCCATCTAGATTCACTGACATGGTCTCTCCTCTGCTTCCCTATAGCACTGGTATGCTCCACCGAAGAGCGGTCACTCATAGAGCCTGGAGCCGAGCATTCCTGGAGACGCGTTGGCTGTGCCCCTCATCGCTCCTCTCACTCTCGTACCTAATGGAATGACAGAAGAGGAATGTAAGTAATTCCGTTAGTGTGAAGCTGAAACTCACGGGGTTAGATTCCTTTGATATAGATTAGAACACAATCTAAACACAATTTTGAAAATGTCCCTCGGTAGCTGTCAGGGACAAGAGCCCCACAGATACCAAAATTTGCAGATACATAAAATGGCTTAGTATTTGCATAAAACCTGCAGTCATTTTCTTGTGTGCTTTGAATCACTACAAATGGTCTACAAATATTTGCTATAATGTACTGTTCAGGAAATAATAACAAGGAAAAAAAAAGTACATAGTAAGTACAGATAATATTTTTCACAAATGTTTTCAATTTGTAATTGGTTGAGTCCATGAGTACAGAGAACTATTATCTTGTTTCAATATTAATTTCAGCTAAATAAACCAAGAAAAAAAATAAAGATATTGTGGGATTTGGAGCAGGTTAGGCACACACACCAACTGGTTACAAAGAGTCCCTTGTTGTCCAGACCATTACACATTTCCTAAAACCCCAATGGAAAAGTCATTATTATGAGGTTGTCTATGAGGTTAGCATACATGAAGATTTCATACTTGATTCTGCAATTTTGGCATCAAAAACTTTTAAACATTGTCATCTGCTCCTGGAAAATGCTATAGGTGAATGTATTCCAATAACTTCATCTTCATTAATGCACCTTTCCAAAAGGCCACGCTTTGTTCTCAATACTACAACATGACACAAATAGCTTTTCTTATTATATGAAACAGGGTAAAATACCAATGTGTGTCTTTGAATATCTTGTACATCTTGGTAGAACTGCTTAGACCACTTGCTTCAATTTTCAGAACCATTTTCTTCCAGCTAACGCTCTGATTGCTGTAGCTAGTCCAGACCAACGTCGGATGACCAGTGCCACGGGCTACACTTATGTGGCTCTCTGGGGACCTTGAGAACCTAGCAGTCTTTAGTTAGCTAACTTCCAAACAGAAACTTCCAGAGGGAGGGCTAGAAGAGGAACCGAAAGATGAAACCACTTCTCTTGTCTTTCTGCTGCCCTCCCCACTACAAGCCAGACAAGACCAGAACTTAAGTCCACCCAATTCGAGAGACCAGAACAAGAGTCCACCCAACATCCAGCTTGTTGTCTTTGTTTCAGAAAGCACCAAGAGTAAGAAACTTGGTTCTCTGTGGCTACATTTCTTGAATTCCCACCGACAGGATTTGACATTCTTCGTCTCCTTCCATGGTTCTTTCTGTCTCCCATCAGCAGAAACAATGCTAGGCATCACATGTCTCCAACCATAACTACAAAGGGATTCCATTCTGGTATCCAAAAGGGTCATTTTCTTCCCTTAC
>CABHPQ010162959.1:2578-15333 GCA_902168405.1 Peromyscus aztecus | reverse complement strand
CACCTCTCTCTCTCTCTCTCTCTCTCTCTCTCTCTCTCTCTCTCTCTCTCTCTCTCCCCCTCCCTCCCTCACCCCTCTCTCTTTAAAGAAAGGAGATTGTATTTTCAAGTAAGAATGTTAAAATATCAATAAGCCAGGCATCAGGCCTGTGAGTATCTGACCTTTGTGATCTTACTCTTCTCTGGGAATCTCACAAACAAGATATCCTAACTTCTGGAGTTTTAAGTTATCAATTGTAATCCTGTTCAACACATCTCAAGAATCACCCTGTGGTCTCATTCACATTCCTTAGCAACCATTTGAAGATAAAGAACCCATAAAGCCATATTTTCAACAACTACATGTGAATGAACTATGACACTTGGGTGTTTCTTACTCTTTCCCTGAATGCTTCCTTCTGTTTAAAAAAAAAAAAAAAAGGCAAAAAAGCAAAAAAGCAAAAAACCCATGCTTAAATGCAGGTTAACTTTTTTTCTCTGAATGAACTCCAGTTCTGCTGCAAATTAGATCATTCTGGAAATCTTTCCTATGGCCTAGTCAAGGATATGGCTTTACATCATGGAAGCTCTGAAGGATAAGGGAAGTCTCCAGGACGTTACCCACAGTGCTGTGCAACTGTGTCTTTGCCCCATCACAGCTGACAGAATGACTTTTAAATCAAGATGTTTAGAAGGAAAATCTCAGATTTCCAGGCAAGAAGAGCCAGTCACCGCCTTCCTACTTAGGCCCAGACCAGTGGGAACACAAATGGGAAGAGTGGACAGCAGAGAGAAGAGCTTCAAGTTCTGTCTGGGAAGAATGTGCGAGAAAGGCAGGTTCCTTCTCATCCCCCGCTGGCAGTCCAAAACAGGACAGGATTTTATCATGACCCTCTAAGGGCAAGAGATGACTGAATTGGAGTTGCAGGACTGAGGATGAATAGGTGAAGCTAAAGGCGCACTCACGCACGCACGCACGCACGCACACACTGACCACCAATCCAGGTTGAGTCTCCCTTGTCCAAAAATACCTACAACTGGAAAGGTTTCAGATTTCAGATTTTTATTTTGAATTTCAGAGTAGTTGCATTTCAGTCAGCCTGTGAAAAACATTTTACAAAATTCTCTAGGAACAAACTTCCCGAAAAACTCCTGCTGTGTAAGTGCTCAACTGGAGCGTTCTATTTGAAGTTTCATCATAGACAGCTGCCCCCTCTAGTGGCTCAAAAATCCCCCGAGCTGTCACACAATGCTAACCTACAACTGGATTTGGAGTACAGAACGTAGGGAAGCAGTTAAGGGGAGGACCAGCAACTGCCTCAGCAGCTAAGAGTGCTTGTCACACAAATCTGATGACTGCAGTTCCAACGTCAGAGCTTAAAGAGCGAACCGACTCCATAAAGTTGTCTGCCCTCCACACGCATGCTGTAGCAACCTCGCCCCACCCTCACCATGTACTCATACACACATTACTAATGAGTAAATATTTAGCGGAAATCTCGAGAGGAATATTTTTGAAAACATGTGAAATAAACCAGCTTTGCTTAGTCTGTACAAGACTTGATTGATTCTTCTGATAATCAAATTGCATCAGTAACTTATTTATGTTAATAGTCATGCTATCTCTCCTGGCTTGGTTCTGAGAGAAATCTCATGAGATTGGCTAAAAAGGGACAAGGTCACTAAACGAGTAGCCTAAATTACATGTGTGGCAGAAAGGGAGGTTTTCAAGTTACAGAAACCTGGGCTTCCAATGACAATCTTGATGTCAGTTTTCCTGCGAACAACTTCATTCCAGTTTTCATTCTGTGAGAAATCAGTGTGACTTAGCGACAGACTTGTGTGGGTGGGTTCTGGTTTGCCATGCTGTCTGTTGAGCACTCTCTCTCTCTCTGAGAACTGTAAAGAAAGCTATCCCATTAGTAGAGTATGTTTGTGTGCCTGTGTGTACCATTCATGTGTATGTGCACACTCACACCTGCCCGTGCACACCATACCTTGACTTGAATTTCTGCTGCCTTTTCATGTTTCCGTCTTACCCCAATATGGCCAAGCTGTGCAACCATCACCTACCCACCCTCCACCGATGAACAGATCTGCTTGTTGCTAACAACACTGCGACAGAGCTGTCATTCAAGAATGACTACTCTGCTCGGCGGGGCTGCGCTGTCCTAGGGGGCCACTTTCCTGGCTGTCACTCATTGGGGAAGCACCTGCTCTTCAATGGGGCTGTCACGAGGCAAGGGCGGGCATCAGAACCCTGCTTGTCCCCCTCCTGCCCCCTGCCATCCACAAATTGAGATGTCTGAGCGCCATCCACAGAGTCTGCAGAATTGAGACGCCAACATCACACAGCATAGAACTCCTGAGAAGGCACACCGAGAGCTCTGAGGCAGGGACTTCTCAGACCCTGGTTCCTATGTGTCACTTGCCGAGAGAGATAGACTGACATGGGCAGGCTGGGCTGGAGCCTGAGGCGCCACCTCTCCAACAAGTTCCCAACCGATGCCTAGGCACTTGGTCAAGAGCACATTGAGAGAAGGAAGGTTCCGCATGGTCCTGCTTTGGGGAGCACTTCTTTCCAGATTCCGCTTGGAGTTCTGAGACCTGCAATCAGATATATTGTGAGTCTTATGCATATTCACAAGAGAAACTGCATTCATCCCACCGATTAAAGGCCTCATTTTCATAAAATGATAGCAAAACAAGAGCGGGGGGGGGGGGGACGTCCTTTATGAATTTTAAATCCCAGGATGATTGTGGGCGGCACGCTCTTGGTTTATACTGTGCCTGTAAGTACCTGGTTAACTTTCCTCGAATGATCTCCACTTTCCTTAACCTTGCTTTATGAATGCAGCTTATTTTTAAGGAGATTCATGGTTTCAGCAAGCTGGAGCTAGCAATGTGGGGCAGATGGCCGAAGGAACATCACCACAAAACTTGCCACTTGAGTGGGAGAGAGGACGGCAGCAGCCAGGATGAAGGCTTTGTTCCCTTTGCTAATGAAGTGTCCTCGTTGCCCTGGGTGTCTGAATAGTTAATTACTTGCAGTTCCTGCAGCTGACAGATGGTGGGGACAGCGTTAAAGGCTAACCTCTGGATATCCCGGGCTGCGGATGAAGGGAGGAAAAGCGCCTCAGAACCTCTTTTCCTGGATTCCTGCTTGCCCTCACAGAGCCTCAGAAAACATATTAGCTTTCATCTCCGCCTGATTGTTCAAATAGTTCTCAGATGACGAATGATAACAGGTACCCGTGTAATCCTCTATGGATGGCCGTGAACTGCCAGGTGTCAGATACAGGCATAAACAAATTCAAGTCTGTGATGTTTTTTTTTTAAATATATATATATATATATAATTTAAAAAGTCCTCTTAGACCATAAATACGTTCTGTAATAGTCTCAACTTCAGCGATGGGAGACAAAGAAATACCGAGTCTCCCTTTATTTTACTGAGAAAACCATGCTGTTTCTTAACTGCTCATTGGATCAGTTACTGCTCCTTTAGTTCTGCTTGTTAGAGTCCGAGCACTATGGTTGCCTGGTTAGGAGGGTGAAGAGTTCAAGACCAAGGGCTTGAGAGATGCCTCAGTGCTTCACAGCACGGGTTACTCTTCCAGAGGACCCAGGTTCAAGTCCCTGTACACACACGGCAGCTCACAACCATCTGTAACTCCAGTTCCAGGGGTCTCACATCCTCTTCTGACTTTGTACACGTGGTGCACACATATGTGCACCAAAATACTCATACACGTAAGTAAGTAAGTGAGTAAATCTCACAGGGATAGCCAGGGTGGGCTATATAATGCTAGCCTGTCTCAATGACAATAAATAAAATTAGAAATTAATTATGCTGGGGTAATTTAAATAGAATGAAGAGTCAAAAGCTCAAAGATTTGTACCCAAGCTTAGTATAAAACTCAACAACATATTCAAATGATATTAAATCCAATATATATGATTATAATCCCATCAGTAAGCCACTAATTTTAAATGGTTTTATTAATATACTACAAAAAATTTCAATACTTGTTTTTCTTTTAAAACATTTTGATCACAGAGAGAAACATTTTAATAATTTACTCTCTGGTCTCTCAAAAGTTAAGTCAGGGTACAGTTCAGAAGGAAATCAGTGTATTGGAAAGATCACTTTGTTTTTGAGTGTCTGTTTATTCTTATTTATTTGCAATCATGGAATTACTCTAAAAGGAACAACTCATAATTCAGCTAAGATTACTTTGAAGTTCAAAAGTTATTTTCAAGTCCATGGGAATTTCAAAGCAAGACATGTAGAATTGTTTTCCTATTTTAGCATAATAATACAACCCTTATTTTGAAATTGCATGATCTGTGATGGAGTATAAAATTCTGCACCAGCCTCCCTGGTTCATGACATCTTAATTTTTTTAAGTGTGTCCATAAAATGTAGACAACCATAGGCGAGTATATTCAGATGTTTTCAATAGCTTTGAAACAGACAAGAGGAAGAAGAAAAAAAAAAAAAGTAGCCTTCCCAAATAAACTTCTATGGCATAGGAAAAAGCCTCCGTCATAATGGACATGGCAAGATTTAAACAAAAGACACACATAATAAAAATGTAAATGAGTTTGCTTTACTAAAACTATAACTTTAAAGTCTTTTGTTGTAAGTTATCCTGAAACCTTCTTACAAGGTAATCACTCTGCATAGAGATTTAAACCCTAGCCTTCAATAGCGTTGACTGCCTGCCTGCACAGCCCCCCGTGACAGGCATGCAAAGCCACGTTAATGTTCAGAATATGAATTGCCTCTGGGTGGCTCCTCCACCCAGCAGAAGACCAACTGTGTGGATATCTGCGCGCCTGATGGGCTCCATGCGGCTCCCAGCCTGCACACGTCACCCCTTTGACATGTGATGGGCTCCTCAGGACACTGGCAGCGCCGACACTGGGAAACGCCACAAAGGCAACAAGCCCCCCTCCTTAGCCTTGCACTTTGCCACCCCCTGGCGCTGCCCGTCCATGGTCTCCCCAGCCTGCCTAGTTACAGGGGACAGCACTTCAGATACTCAGAAGTGTGGGTGGAGGGGCCCCAGCTGCCTCCCTGGACACAGCCTCCATAATGAATTGACCTGAATGAGGAGGGCACACAAACAGTATGATATGCATTATTCCTGTCAATAAAATGTCCCCATGTGCTGGGGTCTTTGTACAGAATGTACTGCGGCCTTTCTTCCAGCCAGTTCTATTTAGTCCCCTTCCTTTTTGCTATTCATATTATAAGTGTGTAATAGAATTCAGAAAATTATATGATAGCGCCTCTGTATCCGCATTGTCCTGGAGTTGCATATGGAATTCCCTGTCTTCGCAGGAGACTTTTGCCAGCGAGACCGGCTCTCCGAAGACATTCTCAGAAAAGGAAATGATGGAATACAAGCTGGAGAATGAGAGGCTGCAGCAGGTGATCGCAGTCTTGGAAGAGGAAGCACAAATGAACCTGAAAGAAAATTCAATGTTAGGTAACGCTGCTAACCCTTTCCTTGTGAACATGAAAGAAAGCGCGATCTTTAGATAATGCTCCTAACCCCTTCCTTGGGAAGAGTGGGACGTGTCCTAAAATTCAGTACTCTTTGGCATTTCCTCCTGTATGTGTTTAGTTATTCACACCTAAAAGAAATCAGTTTGACAGGTGTCTTTGTGTTTCTTTTAAGATAGCTTTTCTTGCTTGGAACATAGGATTTAGCTGTATTTGCACTGCCGAGCTATGCCAGGTGAACTCAGAGTATTTGTTTCTAAGAAAAAAAAAATACACTTTAGTCTTAGCAAAACAAAAAAAAAAAACAAAACTGCTAATCAGTTGATTCTACTTCACTTCGAAGTGCTGTCGACAGACACATGTGCTGATTTTCTTAAACTATAACAGACATACGGGAACATGACGGGATATGCTTGTGGAAAAGCAGGCTGAGCCTTTCAGAACAAAATGCTGAGACTCACTCGCACTCAATTTTGATCCAAATTTTAAATGCAAATTTTCCTTTTGACACTTCAGATCCCTTTTTGTTCAGACCATAAACGTTGATTAAAAACTGCATGTTTATCACCAGAAGCACACTGCTTTCAAGCGCCTTTAAATGTTAACTGTTGCTGTTGTACTGGTGTGTTTAGTATGATGTTCTGGTAATCTACAGTATGAAAGCAGAGCAAAGATTAAGAACATGGGTGTGAGCATTGGTGAAATGAGTTGTAGTGTAGTGTCCTTTTAGTACAGGATGACGCCATGCCACTGTGACTCCATTTCTCTCCTGATGTGGCATGACAAAGCTTTCCCAGGTTGGGGTCTTTCTTGGCAAATCATAAAGTGCCACCTGCTAAAGCACTTTGTATTGGCTGTAACTAACAGCAAAAAATGTCGACTGCTACTGTTGATGAAAAGCATCTAGCCCTCAGCCACACTTGGATCTTGAACTTACTTCTTACTCCCTATCCAACCGGCCAACCTAACAGCAGGAAGAAGGCTGTGAATGTCAAGGGCATTTGTGAAGGTCACAATCCTGCTAGGACTTGTGAACACCATGCCTGCCGCTGCCTCTACAGCCTGCCCCAAAGCAGGCAGTTTGAATACAGGGGCATACGTGTGTAATTTCATGGTCGGCCTCTCTCTCCTTTTGTTTACAGAGGATGAAATTATGTATCTGAAAGAGATGGCAGACCAGGATCAGCGAAATATTCAAAAGGTACGAACATCTTTTACATTGATAAATGACTCTTTTTAAATTGAAATATCAGCACCATTGGTGAGGTGACATCATGACCAGGGTGTCTTCAAATGTGAGAAAGTTGGCTTATACATTTCCCCATTATGTCATTTTAGCAACATATTTCCTTCTTATCTGGAATCAAGTAGCTAGTAATAAATAAGAATTCTGACTGAAAAAAAAACCCTGGAATATTGATAATCACTTATTCAACGGAGATCTATCAGCATATATATCTTGTCAGTTGTAAGGAACTGACAAGTTATATATCGTTGAGTTTCCAACCTTTGCTTGTAAGCATCTGTTACAAAGAATGAGACCACACTGCCACATGCTGTTTGCAGGCCGGACGTTGGTTGACACTTTTTTTTCTGATTGAGAATAAATTGGCTTATTATGCTAGGTCAGTCTTTATTTAAAGCAAGAAAAATGTTTCAGTACCATGAAAATCAAGAATCCCAGGTGCATCCGATGCATGGGACAGAACAGTATTCCCGCCCCCAGCCCCTGCTCTTGAGCCACCCTGCTTCAAGTCTTCTGAGCAATACTTCTCCCATGTGCAGTCAGTCAGTCTCCCCTGGACTGTGATCCTCAGTGCAGACAGCACACTATCTCATCTGTGCTGACGATCATGCCTGGAACCCTGAAATACACCCCTCCCTGTAGGGATGCATAGAATAAAGATGCATTTAGAGTTCATAAAATTTACAGATGAAAAGGCAGACCCACATCCCTAAACTAGTCCAAGAAATGTGTGTATTTTCTAGTAACTCGACCAACTATGAATTTTAAGTTAAATTAAGCAAAATTAAAAGCATGGATCTAGCTCTTTCCTTTCTGCTCCTTCCTTCCGTCTGTCCTCTCTCTCCCTCTCTCTCTGTCTCTCTCCCTTCTCTCTCCCTCTCTCTCTCCCCCACCCCTCCCAATAAAGCTCTAAAAAAATAAAATAAAATAAAAGCATGGATCTTGGAGCTGGAGAGAAGGCTCAGTGGTTAAGGGCATTGGCTGCAGAGACCTGGGTTCTGTTCCCAGGACCCACCCAACCAGCTATAACTCCAGTTGCAGAGGATCTGATGGCCTCTACGTACAGGGCATGCACTTGGTATACAGACATACATGTAAGCAACACAACCATACATATAAAAATAAATATTAAAAAAGAGAGAATATAAATATATATCTATACACACACATACACACATATCTATGTACACACACACACACACACACACACACACACACAACTTTGTTCTTCAATTACACAAGTCACATTTCAAAGCATGGTGGTCACATGGACCCAAGTAATTTAGAGTCAGATTCCAACCAGGTCTGACTTTGCAGCACAGGATATTCATGGAGTTTAGATAAAACTAGTTTCAAGATCCGTAGTTAACACTGATAGGTCAGAGTCGAGCGGAGTTTTCCTCTGCTAGGTAGATTTCCATGCAATGATTTCATTTTCTTGGCCTTCACCTGGTCTCCTACAGCAGCAATGTAAACCCAACTATTACAAAGTAGCAATGACATCTGTGGACAGACAGTCCAATTTTCTCAGGATCGGCTTCGTTAGAGTAAAAATGAAATATCTGGATTCTGGTTTCACTTTGCCTACCAGGGAAGCACACTATTCATTTAAAAAGCCCCCAGGCCACTCGTCCTCACTACCTCTGGTGAGAATGAGTTACAGAGGCTTCCTAGTCTATATGGAATACAATATGTGGTTAGGGCCAAAAGTGTCCCTGCAGTCCTCAAGGATGCAAACTACGCCCTGTGCAAGCTGAAATCGCTCAGTCACAGGCTGTCTCAGAGTCTCAATTTGCGCGGCCCAGGGCTACCTCCTGGCCACATGTGACCACTAGACATTTGCAACATGGCCAATGCAACTGAGGGGATTCATTCTGAACAGTTTTAAATTTAAATGGAAAAAACCCAATGCTTGTTTCAATGAATGGAAAAAACCTTCATGTTTTCAATAATTTAGATAATGAATCTGCCTTCTTATTTGAAAGTTTTCTGAAATCTACATAGATAAGAATTTAGCTCTCCAATTTATACTATAATTGAAAAAGATATATATATACATGTATTTTTTAATTATATAAAATAAGAGATAGTTCCCTCAGAATTCTAATATTTATTAGTATTTGGAGTGTATATGTAGGGATAGATAAAAATATAGTTTTAATATTATGGTTTACTTTTTAGCAAGGCTACTATAAAATTGAATTTACGTATTTCTGCTTGCCAGCTCTATTTTGGATAGCTATAGGACAGTGGTTCTCAACCCTCCTAATGCTGCAACCCTTTAATACAGTTCCTCATATTGTGGTGACCCTTAACCATAAAATTACTTTTATTGCTACTTCATAACTGTAATCTTGGACTGTTATGAATTACAATGTAAACATATGATGTGCAGGATCTCTGATCTGCAGCCCCCTATGAAAGGGTCATTTGGTCTCTCAATATAATCTGCTATAGTACAGCAGATCTCTTTCAGCTCGGTCATCCTCTGGCAGTCCTGTGTTTCTCTTTTGCTTTTCCTTCCAATCACTGGAACTTGATACAGACACAAAATGTAGACTCACTTATTGAGAAGAAAGAATCTAGCTCCCTGGGTTCCTGTTTGATTTCTGACTTGTCCCTGTGAGCTAGTTCCTGTCCCCCGACTTCTTCCTTCTCCCAGGCTTACTATGTACGTACGAGAGATAAGAATGAGGTGGAAGTGGTTTGTCGACTGGAAGCGGGTCAGACCTTGATGAACAAGAAAGAACAGATCTTTGAAGTTTGTTCCCAATACGCTTCAGTAAATTAATTCAATGGTGTTTATTGGTTTTGAATGTCACACACTCCACTACTGCTAGAAAAATTTTAAATGTGTGGGTGATCCATGGAGAGGAGAAGCCATCTCCATCTGGAGGGTTCTATAAAACCTTCACAGACATTCCCATGCTCTTTCTCTTGGGGTCCTCTTGGGAGGGCTGCCTGAGCTGTTATTTCCCAGAGGACAAGAGGGCACAGAAGCTGGCGGCCAAGTGTATTGCTGCATGGTGTGAAGTGTATTCCAGCTGGCGGCCAAGTGTATTGCTGAATGGTGTGAAGTGTATTCCAGCTGGCGGCCAAGTGTACTGCTGAATGGTGTGAAGTGTATTCCAGGACTTTCTGAAATGTGACATGGCTGGCTCATGCAGCAGGGACCTGTTGAGATGCCAAAGTGAGAATCCATTGTGCAGCACAAAGAGGAACCTAGAGCATGGGGAAGAGGCAGACAGAACAAGAACCAGTGGGAAAAAACCATCTCAAACGCTTCAGCTAAGGCGCAAGTTCCCTTCTTTAATCGGTAGATGCAACTGAAAAAGAAGTTGAAAATGGGTCTGAGTTTGGGTACGCCGACTTTGCCTTCTGCCCAGGATGAGCACCCTACGGTATGGAATTCAGTAGCCTCTGTGTTTTAATTCAAGTGACCCAACAACAGAGTCTCGAAGCCTGTTCTCCATCCGCTGCCACCTCACAGTCCCTGCTTGACACTTCATCCTAGTAGGTGGCGCACCAGGAGGCAGAGGCGACAGACCAAACGTGATGCCCAGCAAGCTGGGGAAGCCACAGCAAGCGTGCCGAGCTTGGGTGGTAGGAGATCAAAGCTGGCTGAAGGCAAGGCATTGAGCTGCCTCCCAGAAGCCAGACAGAGATAGGCAGGAAAAACCCAGAGTCCAGAAGGGAATCCTAAGGACGGTTAGAAGCCATTGCTTAAGGGTTAAGTTGTGTGGTTTCACTTGGGCTGTACACAAGAGGAAGGGCGGTAAAGATCGGGCACACAGGAAAGGGTCACTCATGCCAAGGGGTTGGATGCCTCCTGAGTCCCTGGAGAAACGGACAGTGTGCTAGTCTCAGACTTGTGTTTCATCAAGATGAATAGGAAGTGGGGAGAGGGGATCTGAGCCAAGGTGACAAGTCAATACTTGGATAAACAGAAGACAAGATAGAGTCTTGAAGAGTGACTCTAGAGACAGCTATCAGATTAGTAAACACAATTAATTGATTGAGTTTAACAAAGGTCTAAATTAAGGTTTGAATTTTACCGATATAAATAGAGACTGTTTGAAACCACCCCCCCCAAAAAAAAAAATAGGAAACAAAAGCTACATGAGGACAGAGGTAAAATGTGTGATTTTAAGCAGTATTTTCAGCCAATATGAATATAGTTAGATATGCAAATAAATGTAACACAAAAAATCTGAAGCAAGAGAATGTGCCATATAGAAAGTTTAGCAAAGTTGTTATGGGGGAGAGATTGATTCACTGCATTATATGATGATGTCATATCTGAGGGTAGCAAGGAAAGTTGTAAGTACATTAGCATTGTTTTTGTATATTAACTTGGCTATATAATAATATTATCAGAACCTAATAATCTGTTGGAAATTAATTTTTCCTTTGATCACATTGGAACCCATTTTTCCCCCATATTAAAATGTGTTTTTAGCACATTCTACTGAGGGAAACATTTTAGGTATTGTGTATTATCTTTAATCAAAATGCCTCATTTCTCTCTATTACAGTTAATGGACAGTAGAGACAGATTGAGATATGAGCTGGATTGCGAAAAACTTGCCATGCAAGATTTGGTAAGATGATTTATATCCCCCCTAAGGAATCTGAATTTGAGACTTTAATAACCTGAATGTGTTAGGTGCTTCACTTGCAACTTTGCTGTGAACAATTTGTTTCTCCTTCATCAAAATCCTAACCGTACAGATAACTGTAGAGACTTTTAAGTAGGCGTTTGAAGGAAAAATTTGAATGATGGTATGTTAAGCTGGAAGTAAACTCTGGGTAAGAAGCAGTATGACCACTTAAAACAGTGTATAAAGTATTTTCATTTTATTCTGGAAATCTGAAAGCAAAATGAAGTCTGAGAGCCAAGGATTTTGAAGGATTTGCTATTTTTAGTTACAAATTGCAACCAGTGACAACCAGAAAGGAGCCCAGCTAGATAGTTTGGCATTCTGCGGTGGTCTCATAAGACAACACTGCCTTTTCAAGTTCTTTAAAGGGAACTTTCCAGACGGCTGGTCTTTTATCAGTTGACTCCCCACCCCCAGGCCCTCGCCACCAGCCCCTGGTGCTGCACTGGCTGTCAGCTGATCGCCACTAGTATGTCTTTGTTACAGTAAACTGTGTTTATTATAATAAAACATAAAACACAGCTTGACTTGGGTCTCCAATGTGCTTGGAAAGAATATGACTCTGTCTGCAGGAGACAAGGTTGCTCCAGGAAAGCCACACCACTTCAGATAGTGAAACATTTGCTTTTTCAAAGCTTGTCACACTTGTGCCAAGTTGTGACTGTCTCCCAACTCTGTTTTGTTACTCCCGGGCACCCTGTGTTTTGGGTTCCTTGTCATAGAAATTAATGCAAAACAATGGTCCTGGATTACAATGAAGCCTTCTATGAAACCAACTTGGGAATGCAGGAGAGGGGGGAAAAATTAAGACCCACTTTTCACAAACACCACGTATTAGCAAATGCGTTGCTTGGTCCTTTAATTTTAAATACCTGCATATAAAAAGCCTCCCTCCTTTGAGTCCACTTGGTAGATTTCTGGTATTCCCACAGCCTGTGTTCTCTGCTCTTCTAGCAAAGTCCAGCCTCCGCCTCCAAAAGTTAAATATACACATAGTGATTAAAGGGGAGTGTTTTTATTGGGTGGGAAGTGAATGTGACATTGTTAGTTTGTCAGCCGCAGTCAAGAAGAACCGCAGCCCTCCAGCAGTGAATTTGTGCCTGTCCTGGGAGTAGACCCCATGCCCCTTTCTTTTTTAAAAACTGTAAGTGTTCAACGGGTGCTATTGTATCACCCACAGGGGAACCAATCCCGTTTTATTTTGCTGTTTAGGAGTTTGTTGAGCCCCAAGCTTGTTGCCAAGCAGCAAGAGCCTGCCTAGAAAAAAAAACAAAAAAAACAAAAAACAAAAACAAAAAAACAAAAATTGACAATACTAGAGTTTTTAGTATGCTTAGAACTAGTTTGGGGGGTTC
>CABHPQ010162958.1:19546-35977 GCA_902168405.1 Peromyscus aztecus | reverse complement strand
CCTCGGAGATTTTCCAGGCACTTTGTTCTGCGGGGGACAACAGGCTGGGTAGACAAGCATGAAGAGCCACAGAGTTAATGAGTCTAGTTCTGGAAGCAGTCACATCAGCGTCCCCATGGGGCAGCGCTCCTTCACCGCAGGTGGCAGGAGGTGCAGGCCTGAGACACTGCAGGAGGTCAAGGCAGAAGGTATAGACTTGGAACAGATCAAAGGCAATTTTTCCAGGAAAAGAAAGTGTTTGTTGGTGACCCAACCCCTGCAGTGCCCACACTGAGAAGGAAGGAAGGCACCCTCTCCTGTACAGCCAGTGCATTCAGACAACTCAGCAGACAGGTGAACAGCTGAGAATCTTCTGCAGAGCCTAGAAATGACTCTGGAGCAGGGCACGTGGGAGGCTCAGGGTGGGGGCAGATCCGGAGTCACAAGGATGCTATGTAAAGTTCTAAAAATAAGAATTGCCACCGTGTGTGTCTGGCTGCATGAGCATCCCATATCCAATCAGAGCAATTGTCATCCTCACCCTGAGCGGGCTGTCACTTCTCATCTTCACCCTTGACTAGAGCACTGAGCCCTGGCCCCTGCCAGCACTAGGGATGGAGATGAGAAGAGACTGGGGAGCCTGCAGGTGCGGAGGTGAGAAAATGTGCCTCTGTCTTTTTCTGGCTCTCTCAAACCACAGGGAAATCCTACTCAACGTCTCCCTGGGGAAATAACAGCGTGATTCTTCAGCTGGACCTTTAAATTAAAAGGCTACCTGATTCTTTATGGGGTGAGAGGATTGTTTCTCTTCCATCAATAACTCCATTTGTCCCCTCTCATCTTCCATCCTATTGCATTCTAGAAGGAATTCATTCCAGTTAATATGAAAATGAGAGACCAGAAATTATGAAGGATGCTTGTGGAAGCCATTGTAGTGATTCACTGAATCTGTCTGTTACTTGAGATTTCAATAATACACTTATTTTTCTGTCATTTAAATACTCTCGACATCCATCTGCTCACAGAACCAGGCACAACATCTTAGCATTATACAGGATGTGCTAATGGCAGGAGAATGAGCCCTCTATTAATATTAAAAGCTCTATGTCACTTTCAGAGAATCAGTAGGGACTGTCCTAAAGGGTGCAGTGACATCCATATAAGAATAGTATTGGCATGAATCTCATCTATATTCATGATATATTCATCCACCTGTGGGGGGGGGCTGGATATATTAGCCCACCAGGTCAGTTGTGGTTCACTTTTACACACCACACATGCAGGCACACACAAAAATACATACATGTTCTGAGCTAACCTTAGATGGAAGGATAAACAACAACAAAAAAACCCCAGAAACTTCCCAAATAAGACCATATTCATGTCTGTTTTGTTCTATAAAACAGCATCTCAGCTAGCCCAGGCTGGCCACCAACTTGCTATATATATAGTCCAGGCTGGCCTTGAACTCTGGTCCTCCTGCATTAATCAGCCAAGTGCTGTTATGAGCCGTTGGGCTCAGCTCCAGATAAGATCAATTTCTTATGATAAAGCATTTGAGACTAGGGCCAGAGAGATGGCCGCACAGGTAAAAGTGTTTGCCTTCCCTAAGCCTGCTGACCTGAGTTTGATTTCTGGAGCCCACGGGGCAGAGAGAGAGAAGGGATTCCTGCAAGTGGTCCTCTGACCTCTATGTGCATCCTGTGGCATGCATATTCCCACACACAAGTAAACAAGAAACAGGTTTTGGTTTTTGTTTTGTTTTCTACTATTTGACAACTAACAAATCGTTTTTCAACATGATTTTGGTTGTTCTTCCCTATTCTTGATAGATTTGAAATGAATTTGTCAAAAAAAAATTTTTTTTTGAGACAGGGTCTGATTATGCATCCCTGTTTGGCCTGGACCTTATCAAACAGACCAGGCTGGCCTCAAACTCACAGAGATCCGTCTGCCTCTACCTCTCCTGCATGCTGGAGTTAAAGGCGTGAGCCAGCACACCTGGCTCGGATTTGTCAGTATTCCTAAAAATCCTCTAACGGGTTGATTGGAGTCATTCCTATCTGTGTGTAGATGGGGGGGTGGGGAATGGGAGGAGGGTGGGAAGCAGCATCTGTGCCTTCCCCACCTATCAGTGACTCTTTGCTTTTTTTTTTTTTTTTTTCCTTGACTGGGTGAATTTTAGCATTTTCTTTATTCAGCTCTACATTTGAGTGACGCTCATTCATTGTTATTTCGAATCATCTTGGTGCACTTAAATTGTGTCCAAAAGAACAAGTTAGAGTGTTGTGTTTATTGGAACACTTAAGAAGTGGAATTATTTCTATTATGACATTTTTAAAAATCACAGGATGCAGTAGTCATCTTTTGTCATGAAGAAATGGCTCCTTCCATAAACTGTATTTTGGTTGCCTTATGGAAATACTCAGAAAATCTCATTGTGACCACAGCAAATGTAGCTTTTGGGAGAGTACAGCCTTTCAGATCAATCTAATTTCCTTCTAGAGCAAGGCAGCTAGGTGCTAGACAAGGGCAAAGGATTTGGCGTGAAATAGCAGGATTTCAGGAAGCCTTTGTTCTGATGGATGTGGTTTGTCACAGAGAGCGCTGCTCATGGTCTGAGGCCGGCCGCGTTGCTGTGGGAGGCACACCTGCAAAGAGGCTGCCTTCTTCAACTCTGTGCTCCTTTTTACTTCAATTAAGAGAAAAACGGCCTACAGCAAATGCGCACTTTCTAGAACTCAAATAGTAGTTGTTAAACTTTGTCATTAGGATGTGTGCACATACATGCCACAGTCCCCATGTGGAGGTCACAGGACAACTTTGTAGTCGGGTCTTTTCCTTACACGATGTGGGTTCCAGAGGTCCAACTCAGTCATTAGCTTTGTGTGGCAAGCACCTTTTCCTGAAACTGCCTCCCCGTGGGAACATGGGGTAACCTAGCTCCATGTTTTCTGGGCCTTGGTCATTCAAATTTGCATCCAAAATAAACTACCTCTGATTCCCTATAAGGCAAGAGCTGTGGATTTTGGGGGTTTTTTTTTTTTTTTTTGTTTGTTTGTTTGTTTTTGCATCAACACTAGAGAACATGTGTACTCAGAAGAAGATGCAAATGTGAGGCCTTTTTCCAGACCTTATTAAGGATTTCAAGATAGTGACCTAAATCAGTGGTGGGCCCTGTATGGCCGCACACACTGCACACTCATGATGAAGTTGGTCCTGCATTTCCCCAGGGGAAATGGAGACATGTGTTACTCCAAGACACATGTACGAATGTTCATATGACATGAAGGTCTCTGTTCCCTAATCCTCATCCTTTGGAACCCTCCCCCTCCCGCCCCCAGGGGTGGTGGTTTTAAAAGATGAGATCTTTGGACATGTGACTAGGTCATAAGGAAGAACTCTAAAGAACAGGGTAAGCATCCTTAGGAAGGAGGCTTCAGAGAGCTGGCTACTCCCTTCCATGATTTCCCCAGTATTTTGGAAATGAGTGGGACTGCCTAGTCCCCCAGCCAGATCAGGGTGCAAGGATCTTCACGGGTGGAGCAAAGTCAAGACTCCATGCCCTGCATCCCATTATAGTACCTGGTGGACTGTGATGGCCTCTCCTCCAGAAGGTAGAATTTATGACACTAGAACAGGATTTGTTTGGCTCACTCTTGCCCTTTTGCTGTATAATAACTCAATAATGAAGCCTTGCCTGGTGTTGCTGATTTGGTCTCAGACTTCCCAGCCTCTAGAACCATGAGCCAGCAAATTTTCACTTATTCTAAATTGCCACTCTTTGGTATTCAGTTATAGCCGTGTGAAACAGCCCAGCTACTATCCCTCCCCGACTGTTTCTAGGCCTACCTCCCAACAGGCTGGAACCAGATGGGACTCCAGGAATTTCAGAGCATCAGTTCCCTTGAATGAAGAGAAAGGACATCCTGTTTGCTTGCGGATGCTTTAAGTTCCTTCAACAAGAGTCACAGCATTTTACTTCCAAATGTCTAAGAGTGGATCATGAATTAACCAAATCCCTCACCTTATAGAACATCAACAATTCTAAGTGATTCCTCCTATTTCTGGCTGGGGGAGGAAATTAGAAAAGAGCGATAAAACATGCTTTTGTGGAGCGCGCCAAGTCCTAGCTCAGCCATGAAGACAGAGCTCACCAAGAATCTCAGAAGATGAGCCAGACAAGGAGCCCCCAGGATCTCACTTCAGTGAGGTGGGATCACAGGCCTTCCCACTTCCATGTTCCAACCATGGCCCAACGGGACCCAATAGCACAGGCTTAGAGAACTGACCTCCCTCCCCATGAAAGACAGAAATTCCCACCCAAGCTCCCTATAGTTTCTTCACTGGCTTCCTGGACTGTGGAAGTACATTTGTTGAGGTTGCAGCAAGCTACTGGGTGGCTCTCCAAACCCCTAGGAAGAGGAGGTTGATTCTCTGAGGAACACACAACCCTATGTACCCCGTCTTCCTCCATCTGCCAGTCTCCGGGTTGCTCCCAAGACTGGCTGCCGTACTCCACCTATTGAAAGGAAAGATATGTGTAGCTGCTCTGGGTGTGGTTTGTATCCATGAGAACTCACCTGCTGCAAGTTTGGTCCTCAGTACAGCGATGATGGGAGGAGGGGGGACCTTTAAGAGGTGGGGCTTAAGGCCAAGTAATTGGACTATTATTGTCAGTTCTGGCCTCAGAAGAGAATACCGTGCTCACAGGGGCACCGGGAGAAGGGTTGTTATGAAAGAACTCCTCCCTGACTTCCTGTCTTACCCTGTGATCCCTCTTTTTTACACGGCCATTATTAGTCCTTTCACCAGGAAGTCATCACCAGGGGATGGACAAATGCAGTCACCACCCAATCTGGACTTTTCAGCCTCCAAACTGTGAGCTACATAAATCCTTTTTCTTCAGAGCATTATCCATACTCTGATATTTTGTTATGGCAACAGAAAATAGAATCACACAAGAACTAACATGAGTTGAACACCTACTGTGTGCCAAAGAGGATTGTACCTAAAATGCCCTCATTTCTCCCTCTTTGTAACACACTGTAACACAGACATGATTGTCTTTTTTTTTCACCAGCCTGATGGATTCTTCCAAATACAGGATTTAAATATCCTAGCAGAGCACACTGCAAATGTAGGCCATTAAAAGCAAAAGTACCCAGATGCCAAAGTACCTACCATAGCTCGACTTTTGTTTCCTAAAACAATATATGGAAATCCTACCCTCAAACGTAACCTTTGCAAGAAGAGTTGTTGCAGATTGAGTTGGTTAAGATGAGGTCATAATGGAACAGTGTGGACCTTGTGACTAATATGACTGATGGTGTCCTGGGTTAATGATGTGGAAGAGTTGGCCAGATGAAGATGGAGGCATATTGGAGTTTCAGAGCTCTAAGCCTGTGAGTGTCAAGACCACCACTACCACCTCAAGTGTGACAGAGATTCTGTTGACACCTGTGGAAGCCCTGTGGATACCTTAACTTGGCTTCACTAGGGTTGTACTGGGGTTGACAACTTCCATGCCAGGCCCTCTTTCATGTTGGGATTGACCGTCCATGCTCCCACAGTACCCTGACGACCTTCTACAGTCTACTTCTGTCATCTACTGCCTACTGAGAACAAAGACCCAGGCATGAATTGTGGGTGGTCTTTTTTAATCGTCACGCCTTATGGATTGTAGAACCCCTAATACCCAGAGTCTGTCAAACTACAAGATTCACATGTGAGGACTAAACAGAGCAGCCCCAGCTCTCTTAAAGTTTAATGACAAGTTCAAAAACACCCCTGAATAAATCTCTCCATGCTCTTGTCAGCCAGCGTAACACTGTGGCTCAAAGATTTTGTGCATGTGTTCCATGTTTTACAGCACCAGCTCTAATAGAGAGGCTGCAGAGCTCGCCCTCCCTGCTCATTCCTTCACAGTTTATTATGCGGAAAAACACGAGCCTTCTGTTTTCCTGCATTGTTAACTTGGCACCTCATTTCACGTACGGGACGCGCATTAAAAGACACTACCCTCTGGGAGTTAATCAGCCATTTGAAGAGTAAAAGTACTTTACAATCTGAAGACTCTTGGAGCTCATGTTCTGTGAAGAATGATGCTGTAGACCAGGTGTGCAGAAAGCCTGATCCTTCAACCTTCCCTCAAACAAGAGAATGATGTTGGTGAAGAACCCCTTCAGAGATGTTGAGACGCTGAAGCCCCAGTGACACACTGGGGTCACAGGGATGGTAAAGGACAGAACCCCGTCTCTCTGACTCAAATCAGGATATTTCCCACCTAATTCACTCATACATTCTTTCATTTTAATTGACAATAATCATTATATGTGTTACGTATGGCACAATGTTTTAAAATACGTAAACATTGTGGAATAGCTAAATCAAGCTAATTAGTATACGCATTACCTCATATTTTATTTTTGGGGGGATGAAAACATATGAAAAAGTCAAGGGTTTTTAAGGAATTCCTTTTCAGATTCTCCAAGCAATAGAATTTTAAAGAAAATGACATTGTCCCCACAAAATACTTAGAATCGTTTCTTCTTGTTGTTGTTTTCAATTCTTTGAAAATCTCACACATGTGTACACTCTCAGCTCTGGATGATGTTCTCCCTAGACAGCCTATGGAAGGCTACTCAGTAGCTGATGCATATTCATTTTGGGGATGCCTCTTTGAAGATGCAGGTCTTCAGAGCAGGACCAAGGAACAATCTCTCCATCACTGCCTCTAGTGGCAACTTCTCACCTTTGAAACAGGTGACTGAACTGAGCATTAATGTTTTGGTGTGTCTTAATCTCTGCTCTATTGCTGTGAAGAGATACCATGTCTAAGGAAACTCTTATAAAAGAAAGCATTTAATTGGGGGCTTGCTTACTGTTTCAGAGGTTTAGTCCGTTATCATCCTGGCAGAGGGCATGGCAGCATGCATGATGTTAGGGCAGTAGCTCAGAATACTCTATCTTGATCCACAGACTGAGAAAAAGAAAGAGAGAAATGCTGGGCGGGGTGTGGGCTTTTGATAACCTCAAAGTCCACCCCAAGTGACACACTTCCTCCAACAATGCCACACCCCCTAAACCTTCTAATCCTGTCAAAGAGTTCCACTCCCTGGTGACTTAGTGCCTTAGTTAAGGTTTCTATTGCTGTGATGAAACACCGTGGCCAAAAAGCAAATTGGAGAGGAAAGGGCTTATTTGGCTTACACTTTCGTATCACTGTTCATCATCAAAGGAAGTCAGGACAGGAACTCAAGCAGGGTAGGATCCTGGAGGCAGGAGCTGATGCAGAGGCCATGGAGGAGTGCTGCTTACTGGCTTGCTCCTCATGGCTTGCTCAGCCTGTTTTTTGTAGAACCCAGGACCACAGCCCAGGGGTAGCCCCATCCACAATGGGCTGGGCCCTTCCTCATCAATCACTAATTAAGAAAAATGCCTTAGAGACCTACCTACAACCCAATGTTACGGAGACATTTTCTTAATTTGAGATTCCCTCCTCTCCGATGACTGTAGCTTGTGCCAAATGGATACAAAACCACCCAGCACACTGAGCATTCCAATGCATGGATCTATGGGCTCCATTTTTATTCAAACAACCACATAATGCAATGGACCATGCCTGTAAGGACACAGCTCTTCTGTATGAGTTGTCAGCAGATTTGGAGCCACACAGAAAGGATCTGAAACCTGTTCCTCCCCTTGCCATTGACCTTGAGTGACCTCTCTAAGCCTGTCTTCTGTTTTATACAACGAGACCATCGCCTATCTATCTCATAGGGTGCTGTTGTAATTTGAATATGCCATGTTCCTCTAGAGGCTCAGGAGTTGGAACACTTGGTCCCCAGCTGGTGGCAATGTTTAAGGTTGTGGAATCTTAGGAGGCAGAGCCTTGCTAGGGGAAGTGGGTCACTGGAAGTGGGCCCTACCCTATTTCCTTTTTGTCTGCTTCCAGGTGTCACCGTAGCCAAGAGACATCCCTGCTGCAAGCTTTCCTCACCATGATGAACCGCACCTTCAAATCACAGGCCAGGATAAGCCCTTCTTTCCTTCCTTCCTTCCTTCCTTCCTTCCTTCCTTCCTTCCTTCCTTCCTTCCTTCCTTCTTGTCAAGTATTTGCTCACAGGCACAAGGAAAATAAGTAATACAAGTGCCTGTAAGAATTCAACCGAGGTTATATGTGGCATTTACATGGGGTCAGTGCACAACAAATCACGACCATCAGTTTCAGTTAAACCAGTCTGCCCCCAAAAATGTTGTGAATAATAACACTAGCACCATTGATCATACAACTTCAACAACACTCATTCCAAAGACCCCCCACCGTGGCTCAGCTGGTAGAGTGCTTGCCTAGCATGCGTGAAGCCCTGCCAGGTTCCATTCCTGGGACCATAGAAACTGGGTGTAGAGGTGCACACCTGTCATGCCAAGCACTCCAGAGGTGAAGACAGGAGGATCAGAAGTTCAAGGACATCCTCAGCTACATATCAAGTTTGAGGCCAGCCTAGGCTCAAAAAGCACTCATCCAGATGATATACACTCTGGTACCTGTTAGACTAGCTCATGGCCTGAGCCAGGCTTCAGTGTCTCTTGCATTCTCCTGGGCTAACTACATTCCAGATTATCCCAGTGGCACACAGCAAGGTCAGTCCTTACAATAGTTGCAGAAATGAAATAATGCCATACTGATGACTTGGTCATTACTAGTCTATTAATTACTGCTCCATAGAGTAAGTCTCCAGAAAGCTGAGGGAGGGGGACTTGTGTTAACAAAAATTGTAAGCATATCTTGAAGAAGAACCAGCCAGTAACCAAGAAGAGCCCCTTCCCCTCAGCAGAGCTGACAGTGCTGGAGAGAAATTGCTTGGATATTTATTGCAGTTTTACAGTCAACTGGCTGACTAGGATTCATATCCTAAGAGAATTTTTTTCTCATGATGTATATTTCTTTTTCATTATGCTAGCAATATCTGTTCCTTGTAGAAAAACTAGAAATTGCTGACAAGCAAAAATAATACTTAAATCACACATAATTCAACCACCCAGAGATAAACACTGCTAATATTTTTGGTGAACATTCCTTTAAATGACATTGTGTATTTATCTATTTTTGTACAAACAGAATCACATTATACATGCAACATTACAACATGGTTTATTGACTGAGCAGTACCAGTGACATCTTTCCGTGTCGATAAATGTTCTTGCATAGGACTGTTTTCCTCCAATGATGTGTAGCAGTCTGTTAAAAAAAAAAAACACCCATATTTAAGCAATGCTGAACTGTTGAACCCTCTGGTGGCTTCAGAATCACGTTGTGGGTACTGTCAGGGCACCTGGAAAGAGTATGTTTAGGAAGAAGACAAGCAAGGACAAGAAGGCACAACAGGCTCTTAGGATACAAGAAAAGAACAACCCAAAAACGTAAAAGGAAAGGATGGTGGCTGGGCTAGGGACAAGGGAGAAGGGGATGCTGCACAGAGGGAGTAAAGATGGAAAGGTTGTAGAGGAGTGTGTGGCTTGGGACTTATCATTCACAACACTGCACTCTGCTCTTGAAAGTTTAAGAGAGTCTAGAGCTGGGGACATGGTTTAGTCCGCAGAGTGCTTGACTCACAAGCACAAGGACCTAAGTTCAGAGCCCCAGCACCACATAAAAAGTCAGGTGGGTAGTGTATCCACAATCCCACAATCCCAGTGCTAGGAGGCAGAGATGAGCAGATCCTCAGAGTTCCCTGGCCAGCAAGACCATACACACACACACACACACACACACACACACACACCCCAATTAAGAGGCCAGGAATGGTGGTCACACCTTTCATCTCAGCACTTAGAAGGCAGGGGCAGGCAGATCTCTAAATTCAAGACCAGCCTAGTCTACATACTGAGTTCCAGGCCAGCCAGGGCTACACAGCAAGATCCTGTCTCAAAAAAATAAAAACAACAACAAGAATTAACAGAAGTTGTTGGAGGAGAGCTCATCACAAAGGAAAGAAAAGCTTCTGACCCCAAAAGTAGATAGCACCTGCTAATAAATAATCTTCCAGAGTCAACTGGACAGTCTTCAAAATCCATGAGTGCAACATCACAGAACTATCTCAAAAAGCTCCTAGGTTCTCACTGCCCCCCACATGAGTCACAACTGCCACTGAGCCACTGGACCCAGCCCATTAACACCAGGCTATGTATACTTCTACAGAAACTATACACCCATTGTACAGCACCCCCTCCCAGATCAGCCTGAAGCTACTTTCTGGAAACCTGACATGCCCGCTAATTACCACTGATCACTAGAGCCCATTTGGAGGAGAGAGGAGGAAACAGGAGGCAGAGGCAGTCTCTCCAGGTGTAGCTTGGGCAACTGGGTGGACAGAAGTGATTTCACTGCCTTCTTTCCCTGCAGGTCCCACATGGTCATTTGCTTTTTGGTTTCAAAGTCCTCCAGTCACCCTCCGTAACAGCTCAGAATTCATTCTCTCTAGCCTCAAACACATTAACAACATTTTTTTTTATTATTTTTGTTCTCATGATTTCTGCCCACTTGTCCTTCACAAATCCAAGAAAGTAGGAAGTGCTGGGGAGGTAATTGCCTTCCAATGTGGAAGGGCTACTGCCAGCCCATTTTCTGTACAGTCCTGTGTGTCTTCTGGTAGCATGGTGGTCTCTGGCTCCAAGTGCAACCTGCAGCTCTCTCATCCCAAAAAAGGCTTGATGGTTGTGCCTTGTCTTACATCCCTCCCTCTCCGCTCTTGCCCCCTTCCCTCACTAAAGCAAGAGTTAAAGCAGCCACCCACTGCCTTGTGGGCCTTAACTACTTACTCTCTCATGCCTTCTTGCAGATGTGGGTTCCTTATGCCGTCAGTGGCAGGAGGTTTCTTCAGTTCTTCGGTCATCTACTTGCCCCTGGTAACATGAATACAAATGCTTAAGTCACCGGCCATTGAAAGCCCCGGCTTATTGCAGGTCAAACTGCTCCTCAGTGTGATGAAGCCTGCAGGGTTAACAGAAAGGAGTCACATGTTGATGGATGCCTTATGAGAAACACCTTATGGAAATTAAACCACAAGAAAGCTTTCCACATGGCTTCCCAACCGTGGCCTTGTATGAGTCTACCAGACCATCAAGCAGGAGAGCCTTCACCACCCTCTCCCTTACCGTCTGCACAGCATATTCTGGAACACCTTTTTTTTTTCCCTCTGTATGTATGTGTGTATGTGTATATGTATGGTCATGTGTGTGTTCAGGTATGTGAGCAAACATGTGCACATGTATGTGAAGGCCAGAGGTTGACACTGGTATCTTCCTAGGGCCCTTCTCCAGTTTGTTTGTTCAGTGAGTCTCTCAGCGAACCTGGAGTCCACCACTTCTGCCAGGCTGGCTGAACAGCAAGTCCTAGACAGCCTCCTCTCTGGCTCCCCAGCACTGGGATCACAGGCACAGGCCACCACACTCCAGTTTTTATGTGGATGTTCTGGATCCAAACTCAAGCAAGACCTTATGCTTACAGAGAAAGCACTGAGTGACTATACCATGTCCCCAGAACCCAACCACCTACTCTGTTTTTTTGAGACAGGATCTGGTTATGTAGCCTAAGCTGGCCTCAAACTCATGGTCCTCCTGCCTCTGCCTCCTGGGTGATAGATTGACTGGCCTATCACACCACTCCCAGTGTCTGCTAACAGATCTAATATGGTCAGATGCCATATCATCTGAAGCAGATCTTACAACAAAGAATCTAAACATAAAAGACCCTGGGAAACTGTTTGGCATAACCCCTAATAGGCAACAACTGGTAAAAATTGTATATCAAAACATCAGCCGAGGGTCACCACATATTTGACAGCCTTTCATGATCATCAAAGATTTCTCCTAATAGCTCAAAGTGCTGGAGTCCCATCTCAAAACTAAAGGAAAGAGCAAGCTCTAAAATCAAAGTAAGTCCTTAAGTTGCATCTGTTTGGTGCTATTAAACTCGCTATAATGAGACCCAACACTGCCATTCCCCCTGTGTGCACATGCTCTAGAGACTGTAGTTTCTTATAAATATTTTACTAGAACAAAAAAAAAAGGACAAAATGAATGAGATGTGGAATGTCATGATGTACTTCCAGCCGAGACCAGAAACTGACACGCAATTCTGTCAGCAAAGTGCAATTCACGTGAGAGCAGGGCTGAAGAAAACAAATGAAATGTTTGTATCTTTAACAGGAGAAATGAGGGGCTGGAACTATGGCTCAGTGGTGATGCAGTGCCTAGCATGCTGGAAGCCAGAGGGGAGAGGTGCAGAGAGACACCCAGCTATGGTAGCTTGAACTCTAACTTGAAAATAATGCTGGATGCAGCCTTAACAACTCCACCAAAGCCAGCACAAAATGAAATTTCTACATCCAAAATACCTGTCATGAAACAAAGATCCCAATGATTGGGCAGGGTAATTTATGTTGAATGTGGTCTAGTAAGTCCATTTAAGGGCTGGAAAGATGGCTCCACAGGTAAAGGTGCTTACCACCAAGCCTGATGACCTGAATTCAATCCCTGGGACATACATAGTAGAAGGAGAGAACAGATTTTCACAAGTTGTCCTCTGACCTTCATAAGAGCACTGTGTTGTGTGTGCATGGATGTACATACACACACACACACACACACACACACACACACACACAAGAAAAAATGTAAATGTCCGTTTCAGATTTCAGAATGGCAACTTCTAATCTCTGAGGATTTATGTTATCTTTCACATTTTAAATGATTGTTTGGCATTTATTTAGTACTAATGGTTTGTTCTTCCAGCATTTTTACCACCAAGTATGTATGTTAATATTAAGTTAATATAAGCCAGGTACTTATTACATGGCATGAATTATTTTCGAAGTAAAAAAAAAGGATTTGGGTACTTGAATCATCACAGCATATGACAATTTACTATTTTATACCCATTCATTGTGACCTTTGAATTAATAAGTATGTGGGATGTTGGGAAGCCAGGAAAAGTTATGACTTGAGAAATTTCTGAGGATTCCCAGAGATTTCAATTTCTCATCTTAATTCTTGAGTATTCCAATCTATCTAGAGTGTGGAAGCACGAATTTCCTGCCCCTCAAAACATCAGGAAGCTTGCATCAAGGTAATAGTCTGGTGAGCTTTGTCACAAGTGGTAAATGAGCAGGCCCGTTCTTTCAAGGAAAGTGTGGTAGGGGTGAAGAAGGAGGAGGAGGAGAAAGATAAGGAGATAGAATAGATGTGACATGAAGACAGACAGGGACTAGCCAGGGAAGGGGGAGGGCCATTGAGAAATGGCAGGGAGGGTGGTTGGGGGTGGCCGTGAAACCAAAATCCTTGTGAAAACAGCACAGTGAGACCCATGGCTTTGTATGCTAACTTTAAAAATTCATTTTAAAAGCCGAGTGGTGGTGGCGCACACCTTTAATCCCAGCACTCAGGAGGCAGAGGCAGGAGGATCTCTGTGTTCGAGGCCAGACTGATCTACAGAGCGAGATCCAGGACAGCCAGGGTTACACAGAGAAACCCTATCTTGAAAAAGCTATATATATACATATACAGATATATATGCATATACATATACAGATATAATAGCATTGCCTCTTTCTGCCCCTTTCTGTCATGTAAATACATGGCCACTTCTCTCATTTAGACCAAAGCTTCCCTAGTGAATAAGACATCATTTTAGTCTGGATTTCCTGGAAAACAGTGCCTGAGGAAGGACTGGGTCCTAGTGCTCCAGCAGGCAGATGAAAGCCTTGAGCTTCAGCAGTGCTCCTCAACCTGTGGGTCGTGCCCCCCCCCCCCCGGGGGGGGGGTGTCACATGTCAGATAGCCTGCATATCAGATATGTACATTGCGATTAATAACAGTAGCAAAATTACGGTTTTGAAGTAGCAACGGAACAATTTCATGGTTGGGGGTCACCACAACAAGAGAAACCATACTGAAGGGTCGCAGCATCAGGAAGGTTGAGAGCCACTGCCCTAGTACATTGTTGGTGAGAGAAAAGGAAGGAGAACCAGAGAGAGTGGAAAGCCAGGCTAGAAGCCACACCCCACAGGGCTGGCCCACTTCACAACACACACCCAGGGGCCACCCACCTCCTGCTTATTCATTTTTACTTCCTCGGTTCTATTTTCTTATTGGAAACACTACGGCCTGACCTTGCGGCCTTTCTCTTCTAACTTTAATTGCTCCCTGAGCTTGAAGATCAGCAGATGCCCTGCCCCTGTCTTAATCTACCATCTTGGGGAAGCCTTTGATTTTCTTCTGTTTTAAAGTCTTTCTGTCTTAAAAAGAAATACAGCCAGTGGTGGCGCACTCCTTTAATCCCAGCACTTGGGAGACAGAGGCAGATCTCTGAGACCTGCCTGGTCTACAGAGGGAGTTCTAGGACAGTAGGGCTACACAGAGAAACCCTGCTTTGAAAAAACAATAGATAGATAGATAGATAGATAGATAGATAGATAGATAGATAGATAGATAGATAGACAGATAGAAATGTGCAGGTGTATATTCATCATGCAAAGCAAGGATTTCACGTTTTTGTTCATGGATACCATGTATTTTGACGACATTCTTTTTTTCTTTTCTTTTTATATTTTTTTTACTATTTAAAACAATTTTAAATTTAAATATATTTTGATCATATTCTTCCCCTCCCCCAAGTCCTTCCAGATCCTCTCCCCCTCCCTGTTCACCCAACTTCATGTTCTTTCTCAAAAAACAAACAAAACCCCCAATATAACAACAAAACCCCTCAATCCAAGAAAACAGATGAAACCACACACAAAACCCCCACCAAAACAAACAAACAACAACAACAACAACAATACAGAGTTCATTATATGTTGGTCAACTACTCCTGAACATGAGACCTGTCCTGGAGTGGTTGATAGAGCCAGTCTTTCTCCATTGGAGAAAACTGATTTTCCCTCTCCCAGGAGCAATAAATGACAGCTCAGTTGTTAACCTTCACCTTAGTGGCTAGGTTTTCATTCATTCGTTCATTTATTTTTTTTAAGATATTACAAAATAAAGTATAATAAGATAAAACAAAAACTATCACATTGAGGTTGGACAAGACAAACCAACAGAAGGAGAGATGCCCAGGCACAGGATTCAGACACCCACCCACTCACACACTCAGGAATCCCATAAAAACACTAAACTGGAAGCCGTGGTATAAGCACAGAGGACCCAGTGCAGCCCCATGCAGGCCGTGCGCACGACGCTTCAGTCTCTGTGAATTCATATGAGCTTCCATCATTTGGATTTAGAGGGAGTTGTTTTCTTGGGGTCCTCCATCCCCTCTGGCTCTTACACTCTTTCTGCCTCCTCTTCTAGAGAGGTTCCCTGAGCTCTGAGGGGAAGGATTTGATAAAGATACCCCATTTAAGGTTGAATGTTCCAAGGTCTCTCATTCTCTCCTGATGCCTCGTTGTGGGTCTCTGTATTCCCATCTGCTGCAGGAGGAAGATTCTCAGATGATGGCTGAATAAGGCACTGATCTATGAGTATAGCAGAGTATCATTAGGAGCCATTTTATCACTACATTTTTTTCTTTTTTTAAGACCAGTATTATTTGGTTTTACCCTAGGTCCCTGGGCTATTTAGTCTCAGGTTCTTGAGGCTACATCTCTATGTTTAGTTTCTGTAAACTGGCTTGGGACCAGCCATGGGAAGGAGCAAGAGATGGGGTTTACCTAGCTGGCTCCTCCCCATCTCCAAGCTCCTTAGGACATAGCTCGAGTGACCTTCTCAAGACTTATGAGTTTCATTTGGGGCCAGTTCGGGCTGCTGGTCTACACATGAGGTATGTAACACACCACAAGGCATCCCATCCAAATTCTAAATGAGGGGAAAGGCCAGAAAGGAAGAAGACTGCTTTGGCAGTGATTGGTCATGGTATCATATGTTAGTTTCAAACACTAAAGGTTTCCATTTTTAAGATTTATTTTATTTGTGTGTGTATGTGTGTGCACGTGCATGCACATGCACATGAGCGCATGTTTGTGCACAGGCACATGTCTGTGGAGGCCAGAAGAGGACTGTGGATCCCCTCAAGAAGGGATTACAGTGTAGATGCTGGGACTGAACTCACGTCCTCTGCTAGAGGAGCAAGCACTCGTAACTAGAGGAGCAAGCCTCCAGTGGACATTCCATCACCTCCGTGAGAAACTAACACGCCCTCCAAACGCCTGCTGTGAAGTACTAAGCCCCCAGCATTTGGTAGCTAGTCAGGTTTGAAGGACAATCATTGAGAATGGACTTCGTAATTAGCTCTGGACCCCATCTTCCGTGTCTCTGCGTATGAAGTGATGTTGAGAAAGGGGAAACATCGCAATCGCTCCTCTTTAGAATTTAGACCACCACATGAAAGGATAGCTGTAGAATAGACAAAAGGAAGGAGGTGGAGGCAGCAGGGCTTTGCTGAGACCC
>CABHPQ010162958.1:6253-16376 GCA_902168405.1 Peromyscus aztecus | reverse complement strand
GAAGGAGGAGGAGGAGGAGGAGGAGGAGGAGGAGGAGGAGGAGGAGGAGGAGAAGAAGAAGAAGAAGAAGAAGAAGAAGAAGAAGAAGAAGAAGAAGAAGAAGAAGAAGAAGAAGAAGAAGAAGAACTTGTTTTAGAGCTAGTTGTGGTGGTGTACACCTTGAGTGCTAGGGCACTCGAGAGGACAAGTTAGGCAGATCTCTGAGAGTTAAAGGCCAGCTTAGTCTATATAGTGAGGTCCAAGCCAGTCAGGGCTATATAGTAAGACCCTGTCTCTAAAAAGGAAGGAGGAGGAGGAATAGGAAAGAAAAAAAGAAAGGGGAGAGAGAGAGTTTTAATACAATTTTAATTGCGGGCATTGAGGGAGAGAAGGAGGGAGGGAGGGAGGGAGGGAGGGGGGAAGGGGAGAGGAAGGGAAAGGGGAGAGGAAGGGGCAGGCACAGGAAACATAGAAGACATGAGGGCTTCTTGAGAGGGAAGTCATGTTTAAAGGATTTCTAAAGAACCTTTTTTAAAGTAAATGAATTCATAAGGTGCGGCTCTTGAGCTGAGCTGGGCATGGTGGCATGCACCTATTTTATTTTGTGTGTGTGTGTGTGTGTGTGTGTGTGTGTGTGTGTGTGTGTATGCACGTGTGTGCATGTGCCTGTGCGTTCAGGGCTCACATGCCACAGGTTGATATGTGCAGAGAACCCGTTCAGTTCCCAGCACCCATGTCAGGCAGCTCACCTGTAACTCCAGACCCGGGAGATTCTCACTCTCTAATATCCTCCCTGGGCACTGTGCTCACATGCACAGACCTACACACACATCCATATAATTAAAAATAGAAATAGAAGACATGTTTTGATTTGCCCTCATTTGTATCCACAGGTTCAATAAGGTCGGGAGAAATTCAAATTGCAATAGTAAAAAAAAGTAATTATTACTATAAAAAGAAGACCCGTGTTTTGACTGTGAACAAGTTTCTAGTCTTAGGGGACTCTCAGGAAATTGCAGGTTTACAGCTAGGAGAGGGATATGGTCAAACATTCAGGCCTCCAGCGTGGCTTACTGCTACTTTAGCATTCTTATCTGAAATATCTCTATAAAAAGATAGGCTGCATGTGGTGACTCACACCTGCGACCCAGCAGTTAGGAGGGGAAACCAGAACTAGAAGTTCAAAGTCAGCCTCAGCTACAAGGTAAATTCCAGATTCGCCTAGGATACTTGAGAGCCTGTTTCCAAAGAAAGAGAGGGAGGGAGGAAGGGAGGCAGGGAGGGAGGAAGTGAGGGAAGTGTCTCTACATAAACTGTCTTTACAGAAAATTTTAATTGTACTGAAAACCTTTTTTCAAGGCTTACTTATCTTGATTTTCCATGTGTGAGTGTTTGCCCTGAGTGTATATAGGTGCTTTGTGTGCACGCCTGATGCCCCTGAAGAGCAGAAAAAGCTGCTGGATCCCCTGGGAACTGGAGTTACTGGTGGTTGTGGGCTGCCATGTGGGTGCTGGGATCTGCACTCAGTTCCTCTGGAAGAGCAGCCAGTGCTCTTAACCATTGAGCCATCTCTCCAGCTCCATGTGCAAAATTCTTGACTTTCCACTGACAAGCAGCTTTAACCGGACCCAGTCTGAGTGAGGGGTGAAGAGCCCCCCCTTCTACCTATGCCCCCTTTGTTCTCCATCTCATTATCCAGGCTCATGGCACCGGAGCTTAGGCAGGAGAACAGGAGCTGGTTGGGAGCGTGGGGCCCAGGGGTGCTGGCCGCAGTCTCTTTCTTTGGCCACTGGCTTAAATAGGTGCATTTGCTATGAGAATTCACTAAGCTGAGCTCCCGGGTAGGTCACATGTCAACAGTTTTGCTCAAATGCCACGGAAGTGCGCCCACCAATCCAAAGCTTTTCTATCACTGATAACGGCTGAGTTCCCAGTTTTCCGGATTTCCACAAAGCCAGACAGAAACACTAGCTCCCTGTGACCAGTGCAAGGACAGGCATTACCATTGTTGGACGTGCAGACTGGGGTCACTCATACCATCTAGGCTCAGAGTAGACTCTGCAACATCATCGCTTGGTTTTAGCCTGCACTCACTCCATCCTGGAAGTTAAAAGTCACAGGAAGCTGTGTCAGTTCAACAGAAACAATGACATTTGCATTTAAAGGCAGCAAAGGGTGTGGGGTTAATGTGAACTCCAAAGAGAACGACAGCTGACTGAAGCCAACGTGTTTTGAAATTATATCTATTAGCTGGTGAAGAAAACTGCTCTTTACAAATTGCTCAGTCTAGGCTCAGAAATTAAGAGCATTTATTGCTCTGCCAGAGGTCTCAGATTCAGTTCCCAGCACCCATGTTAGATGGCCAACACCTGTAACTCAGCTCCAAGAGATCCAACACCTCTGGCCCCTGAGGGCACCTGCACTCACAGGCACATACCCACATGCAGATACACACATGTATAGGCAATTTAAAATAATAAAAGTAAATTATTTTTAAAAATCATTCAAGCAGGCTGGAGAGATGTCCAAGTGATTGTCTGGACTGTTGCTTGTCTAGACGACCTAACTTCAACTCCCAGCACCTATATAATGATGTCCAAACATCTGTAACTCCAGTTCTAGAAGATCCAACAATACTACTGGCTTCTGAGGCATTACACAGGCATACATTTGGGCAAAACACCCACAGACATAAAATAAAAAAATAAAGAAAAAATTCAGTCCTTCAATCCATTCTAGTACCCACCAAGCCAGAGTCATCAAATATGAATGTACCTCTAAGTGAGAAATAACAACTTTCAAATATAGAAAAAAGATACCTTATTTAACCATTTACACCGAAGAAACATATACAAGTCAACTGTACCAGATGAGTTAAAATAAATAAATAAATAAAATTTCATTATCCCCTTCAAGAACAACACAACCAAAGAGGAAATCAATTAAAATTTACAGAACAGAATTCATTCAATAATTTAAGAGCCATAATTAATTGGTAGAATTGCAAGTCTTCACATTTTCTCATCAATCTAGAGTACATTGTATCTAAAAATAATTCCACAGGTCCAAGCTGCAAAGGCACAATTAACCAGGACGACTATGGTGACCACGTTACGTTCTATCGACCAAAACCAGGCCTCTCCTAACCTGATTAGAGCCACACTCAATCACGGCACGACAGACATGAAAGGAATCTATAGTCTACCCTTGATTTCAAACAAGGGCTTAGGAAAATGGTTCGGAATATAAAATTATGGAAAACATTACAGTACATCAAAGCAAAGCAAGTTTAATTAGGCTTAGTTTGATAATTGCAGAAAACAAAGAGGCCGCCTCACAGCATGGCTGGGATAAAATCCAGCGGTAAGTCCGGTTGATCCAAATTAAAACCGCCCTATCTACCATCCCACATGAATCCTTTTATCTGAAAGCTACAGAGAACAAAGAATTTCAATTCCACGCAGAATTACACAGGGCTGGTCTCTTTTCATCGGGGTTCGGTTTGGCTAAAACCTGCTGATGTATGTTTCGAGTTGCTATTTTTAAAATACAGCACGTAAAGACTTTAAGATAAAAGCCCAACAGACTAGCAGATACTAGCAAAAGTTAGTGTTCCTGCATCATCGACAGATTCACAGAATCCGTTTCTGCTTTTCCCCCATAGGAGTCATGCGAGAACAAATGTCACAGTCTTGCAGCCAAATTCTCTGAATTATTGATTCCGTAGAAGGGGAACACAGGAACTGGCCTGTTAGGAGAACGACAAAACAGCCCCCAATCTTTGAATAAGTTAGGAACGTTGTAAATTAATCGGGGCAAAGTGCTCTTGCTGTGTTAATTTTCGAAGCGGAAAACTGGTAGAAAAGCAGGAAGTTAGAGGTGGGAACAGGGTATGCTGAGCTTGCTTCCTGCCTTGGTGCACTTCACATCCTCACTTCCATCACCCAAGTCTCTCCTACACCTGCATCACGTCCCCCAGCCACACTCCCCACTAGATTGGCATTTAAACACACATATACATACACCTGTAAAATGTTAGCTCCTCTACAAAATTCTACTGAACTGTCTTTAAAAAATTAGTACTTACATAAAAATCATTCAGTCCCACTAATAATAAAAACACTAATTAAGACATCCATTAAATGGCATGCCTGTTTACCAAATAAGCCCAATGTGCAATGGAAAATATAGTTAGTAGTGGCAAGAGGGTTTGGGGAGAGACCTTTCTAGAAACATATTCAGTGGAAGCACCAAGTAAAATTACTCTTTCAAAAATCAGTTTGACAAGCCAGGTGTGGTGGCGCATGCCTTTAATACCAGCACTTAGGAGGCAGAGCCAGGTGGATCTCTGTGAGTTCAAGGCCAGCCTGGTCTACAGAGTGAGATCCAGGAAAGGCTCCAAAACTACACAGAGAAACCCTGTCTCGAAAAAAAAAATCAGTTTGACCATATTATGTGTAGTTGGACTTCTCTTTTTAAATTTGTGTTTATTCTTTGTGTGTCTTTACGTATGATGTGTGTGAGTGCGGGTGTGCTACCGCATAGGACAACTTTCAGGAGTCGGTTCTTTCCTTCCACTGAGGGATCCAGGGACTGGACTCAGGTCATCAAGCACTTTTGCCCACTAAACTATCTTACCAGTCCCACATGGACACTATTTCTAAGAACTATGAAAATAATAATAATCAAATCTATAACAAAGATTTATGTAGTAGAGCTATAGTATATTAGGTCAAAATGGCCACTCTTAGCAGAAGCATTATAAAAGTCCAGCATTAGGAAAGCATGGCAGCTGGGCATGGTAGTGCACACCTTTAATCCTAGCACTCTGGAGGCAGAGGCAGGGAGAGCTCTGTGAGTTTGGGGCCAGTATGGTCTATATAGTAAGTTCCAGGACAGCCAGAACTGAGTATATGGAGAGAGAGAGAGAGAGAGAGAGAGAGAGAGAGAGAGAGAGAGAGAGAGACAGAGAGAGACAGAGAGAGACAGAGAGAGACAGAGAGAGAGACAGAGAGAGAGAGACAGAGAGAGAGAGACAGAGAGAGAGAGACAGAGAGAGAGAGAAAACATAACAAGCCTAGTTGTAATGGTGGTGGCCACAAGAACAGCCAGAACAGGCTGAACACTGCAAGGCAGTCAGGGCTATGAATACAGCTCAGTGGTAGAGCCCTTATACAGCACAGAGGAGGCTCTAGGCTCCATCCACAGGACCAACCAAAGTTTCACAGGTAACTCAGACTTTGCATATATTGATTGACAGTTCTCTAGGGGAAGATCAGAGGTTACTAAATCAGCTGATCACTAAATCCAGGGCTATGGGCACAGAACACATAAGAAGGAGCAAGCTGCCCTGTTCATGATGCCCTGCGAAGTTGCTGATGCTGCATTTAGAAAATATATTGACTGTTTAATAATACATATGTAATAAAGAATTCAAGTAATATAGAAAATATAAAATAAAGTTAAAATCTAGCCTGAACACCAATACATGAAATAAATCATTATTAATATTAAAGTACACACAGTTCCTGAAGCTCTCTCTGCATATATAGACCAGACAGGGAAATACTTTTATAACAATAGGCTTATAATACAGCTTCTACTTTTATTAAAAAGCATTACATTTAATTTTATTTTAATTTAACAGAAGGAATAGAAAATAAAGAGAAACCAAAGGGATTGCTGATGTCTAGATAAATACTTATTCATCACTAGAGATAACTTTCCACAAAATAGCCCTCCAAGGTTAAATGAAAAAGAGGTCAGAGTCACTTAGTTTAAAATCTGTACATGTGCCAACTTGAGGCACCATTAATATTATCTATAATTAAAATAAGGAAACAAAAACTCTTCTAAAATTTTTTAAAACTTGTATTAGTGCACGGAAGGGCACATGAGCCATGCATGTGTGTGGAGGCCAGAGGACAACTTTGTGGAATCAATTCTCTCCTAGCTTCATGTGGCTTCTGGGGATCAGATTCAGGTCACCAAGCTTGTGAGGCAAGCATCTTTACTGCGAGCCATCTCATAACCCTGAACAAACACACTCATCTTTTCTCCTTTCTTCCTTTCTTCTTCTCCCTCCCTCCCTCCCACCTCCCTCCTTCCTTCCTTCCTTTCTTTTATGTTTTTGAAACAGAGTCTCACTATGTAGCCTTGACTGGCCTGGAATTTATTATGTAGACCAGGCTGACCTTGAATTCAGAGACCAGCCTGTCTCTACTTCCCAAGTGCTGGGATTAAAGATGTGCGCCACCATGCACAGCCTATTAAATTTCTTCTTTTTTGTAAGCAATATTAATCTCCCTGGATTGAAAGTATATATAATGCTATTTGTATTCAATTTTGTCATCCTAATTCTCTGAGCTGTTTGGTCTTCATTTTATATTCAAGTTAAACGTACATCTATGACAAAACCTTCCTAAGAAGGCATGAGTCAAGAGCCCGGGTCTTCGGTTTGAGAGTACAAGGTGATGCAACCGGACGTATCATTCCAGCTGCAGCAGATGCACAATTGACAGTGTATTTACTGCCAGTAAATACACACATTTACACAACTGCAACCACATCTACACAACTGGAATCACATCATGTTCAGAAGTGGACACAATCGACATCATCAAGGTGCAGAAGAATGACAGTCGACTTGAAACTAGACACCTAGCAAAATACTTTTCTAGGGCTGTGGGTATTTTCAAATAAATGATAGTGAGAGACATTATAGCAACAGTCTTTTTCTAAAGAGACTGTGAGTGCATGCGAGTGTGTGTGTGTGTGTGTGTGTGTGTGTGTGTGTGTGTGGTGTATATGCACTTATGTGTACATCTGTGTGCGTGCGTGTGGAGGCCAGAGGTCAGCATTGGATGTCTTCCTTGATGACTCCCACTTCAATTTTTGAGGTAGGATCTCTCACTGAACCTGAAGCTTATTGATTCAGCAAGGCTGGTTGGCCAATAGGCCTCCAAGAACCCACCCCCACATCCCAGCAACTGGGGTTCCCAACACCAAGCCTCGATTTTATATGGGTGTTTGGATCCAAATAGCCGCTTCATTGACTGAGCCATCAATCCCCAGCCTCAAAAGAAACTTCTAAAATGGGAATGTTAAGGAGAAGGACACACTCTAGAAGCATGATCTGCAATGCAAGGAGAGAGAGAGAGAGAGAGAGAGAGAGAGAGAGAGAGAGAGAGAGAGAGAGAGAGAGAATGGTAGCACAGAGATCAGAGTTAGCTGAGACTTTTTGCTGAAAGTGAAAGACTTCCCAACTGTATCAGTTTTCTCATTGCTGTGGCAAAACTCTGGACTGAAGCAACTCAAAGAAGGAAAAGGTTATTTGGGGGTCACATCCCAGAGGGCACAATCCATTGTGGAGTGGGAGGCATGGCAGCTCGGTCAGCACCATCGGTGGTGGCAGCAGCTTGCAGTGAGGCTTGTTCACATCTTGACGGATCAGGAAGTGGAGAGCTAGACCAGAGGTAGGGCAGGGCTAAAGCTGTCGAAGGCTTGCCCCTGCTGGTCCACATCCCCCAGTCAGGCCCCATATCCCAAAGTTTCCATCACCTTTCAAAACAGTGGCACCAGCTGGATACCAAGTATTCACACACACAAGCCTTTGGGGGACATTGCTCATGCGAAACATAGCACCAACTTATTATACAAAGGCCTGTATGGCTTTGATCCTTACGTCAGATAAGGGAAATGAAGAGAGAGAGAGAGAAGGAGGGAGAGCTGTCCTCTTGGAGTTTTATAAACACCTCCTTCCATAGGTGATGGCAGCCCCCAAGCCCCCATCCTGAAGTTACCTAGTGACTATAAGTTCCCAGTCAGCTTATCACCATACAAAAAGATATTCGGTCATTTTGAGGATTCATGTATGAAAATAAAATTGAAGTAGGATTAATGAGGCAATTCCACAGAGTCTGTCTGATAGTCAAAAGGGTTTATTTTGGGTCAACTTACAACAAACAAAGGGGTGTTGGTCACAGGGTCCAGGGGAGGTGAGGCACTGTCCAACGCGATCTGGAGAGCTCTGCCCTGGTTCGCAGTCCTAGCATCCAGCCTCCAAGACCATGAGGTAGCCAACAGAAAGCAAGCACATATGCATTTTAGTTCTTAAGGGGTCCCTGTCTCTGCCACGCCCCGGGTGGGGTCAGATACCTAGCAGTTACCTGCTGCCTTCTAGGGGCGGTGCTTCAGGGGTGAAGCACAGACAACCACCCCTACATAGGATAGCACCCAAGGCTGCAGATATCGAAATATTATAGCCATGGAAGTGGATTCAGGCATGCTACCTAACTCTAGTTCTGTGTACACCCTTCAGAAGGCAGAAATGTGCCCCAACCTAGAGACAAGCTTTTTGAAGGGATGTCTTTATACTTTCTATTTCTGGGATCAGGAGATAAAGACAGAAAGAAAAGGAAGATTTGGGGCTGATTCTCCTGGGAGTGAAGTCTGCATGGCCTCTTTACATGGTTTACTCAAAAAAAAAAAAAAAGATAGATAGATAGATAGATAGATAGATAGACAGACAGATAGATAGATAGATAGATAAAAAATACCAGTACAGTGCTAGAATGCCATTCCATGGTCCAGTCCACCATCAAACTGTGTGACTCTGTCTTCTGGGGTGAAACCGCATCCGTTTATAGGCTTCCACTGGCCCTCAACCAGCTTCCAAAAGCATGAACAGTTTCAACAAGCTTCACCCTCACAGGTGTCCATGTAGCGTCACTGAGCTAAGAGACAACGCCAGTTCTCCCTGTGCCACTTTTGAGATGTCAATATAACATCGCCTCTCCCGCACTCCTTATATGACTCGCTTGCTTGTTCCTTCCCTCTCTGTATTAACTACTTTTCTCACTGCTGTGAGAAAACATTTGACAAAGGTAAGGAGGAGGAGTATTTTTGGCTCACGGTTTGAAGGCACAGTCCGTCGTGGTGGAGAGGTCCCCAAGGCATCAGGAGTGTGAGGTGGCTGGTCATGGTGGATCTACACTCAAGGAACGGAGACAGATGAATGACGCCGATCCTCAACTTGCTTCCTCCTTTTTATTTGGCCTGGGACCCCAGTTCAGGAGACTGTGCCACGGGTGGGTCCTCCCACCTCATTAACTTAATCTAGCAACCCCCTCACATGCATGTCCAGAGGCTTGTCTCCGTGGTGATCCCAGAGCCTGTCAGGTTGACAATCAATATTAACCACCACACCCTTTCTCCCTTCATTTGTACACAAACTTTTCCATGTTTGAAAGAGACACTAGGTTTGTCCACTCTGCTCATTCAGGTGGCGGACAGCAGCATAACTCTAGCAAGTATCTTCCCCTTAGACAGTCGCCTTGAGACCAGCAGCTAAGGAGACAGAAGTAAAGAACTAATGGGCTGTATCTAGCCCCCAGGCAACAACCACATTCACCGTTAACCCCAATTTTGCCAGTCAGAGTGGAGGCACACTCCACTACCCCCAGGCCCTAAGGATCCGTCACACAAGGCTTCAAAACACCCTGCTCTTTGCTTAGGAATCATCTTGCTTCCAATCCTTGTAGTTATAATCCTGGTCCTGTGACCACTGCATCAGGTAGGGGGAAAAGGAGGTGATAAGGGGGGGGGAAATACAGTCATTACATGGGTATGCCCTTCCTTGGCAAGAATTTCCTGATTATATCAGCAGTCTTCCCTGTCCCACTTTCCCTAGAGAGCAGGCTGACTATGACAAAGGGTGAAGGCCACACCCCCTGTCATTCTCTCTCCCCACTTTAGATGACCAGTGTTTGATTCCCTACCCTACTTCATTCCGGACAGAAATGACAGAGAGGGGGTGAGAAGTGGAACAAGAAGGGTTCAACTCATCTGTATACAAGAAACTCACTTTGGCCAGGCAGTGGTGGCGCACGCCCTTGATCTCAGCACTAGGGAGGCAGAGGCAGGCAGAGCTCAAAGTTCAAGGCCAGCCTGATCTACAGAGTGAGTTCCAGGACAGCCAGGGCTACACAGAGAAACCCTGTCTTGAAACCTTTCCCCCCCCCCAAAAAAAAGAAAGAAGAAAAGAAGGAAGGAAGGGAGGGAGGGAGGGAGGGAGGGAGGGAGGGAGGGAGGGAGGGAGAGAGAGAGAGAGAGAGAGAGAGAGAGAGAGAGAGAGAGAAAGAAA
>CABHPQ010162957.1:26142-36948 GCA_902168405.1 Peromyscus aztecus | reverse complement strand
TCTTAATAATAAAAACCCAGAGCCAGATATTGGGGTAAATGCTGAAAGATCAGTAAAGGAGCCAGCCACTAGAGAGACTTCTTACCTCTACCAAATCCTCAGCCAAGCTTTTGTCTTTGTTAGGATTCTGCCACTCTTCCAGCTGCATGACCACACATGCGCAGTTCAGTAGCTAAGCAAGGGGTCTTACATCTTACATCATCAGCGCACTGCACGATTGTGCAAATGCACAAAGCACAGTCACACAATCAGCACATGCATGGTGTAGCTCTGTAAGCCCACATGCGCATGTGCAGGGATATACTTAAAAAGCCAGTCACAGACTCTCTTCTGCTCTCTCCCCCGCCTCTCTCTCTCTCTCTCTCTCTCTCTCTCTCTCTCTCTCTCTCTCTCTCTCTCTCTCTGCATGTGTCTTTTCCCAGGCCTGGTCACTCTCTTCTGCCCCCCACTTCTCCTAATAAGGCTCTGACACTGGGTTTTGTTGTGCCTCATGACCTTTCTACATGGTAAAAGTGCTGCATTTAAAACAGTCTTCACCCCACCTTATCACTTCCTCTCTCTGCCCAGCCATATCACTTCCAGTTTCCTCCTCCCAAGTGCTGGGATTAAAGGTGTGTGCCACCTCTGCTCAGCCTCTCTTGGCTAGCTCTGCACTCTGATATTCAGACAAGATTTATTTCTTAAAGCACAAACAAAAAAATCACATTTTCCTTTTTTGTTGAAAATAAAAAAGATTATAATGAATAAAAGAGAAATGATATACAATAAGTACAATAACTATATACAGTATATACAGGCAATAAATACATCAACAATGTCTAGTCCGTTAACATTTGACAAATTCAGAGAAAACACTCCATTATTTATTCTATCTTGATGAGTCCAAAAGGTTGTACCTAATTCACTTTCTATTCTAACTTGCATTACCAAAACTATCTTTTAATATCTCTCAACCTTATACACTTTACACCTCTTTAATGAATTTCTTTTCTGAATCTGATAACAAGGAAAACTATAACTATAATGTCTTCAACTCAATCACAGACCTGAGAAGAAAATAATATTACCTGAGTAAGCAGGAAGGCAAGCAAGTGACTTGTAAAAAATTATGAGAAATGACAGAAATGGCTGGCTGCCTGGACAGTTACCCCAAGGTTCCTTTGCAATGTTGGGGCATCTATCTTTGGCCTACAGGCCTAGAATATCTGACAGACTTATCTGTGAAGCAGGATTTTCTGAAGGTATGTTCTACCTTGTCTTGGCAAAGTTCAACAGTCATTTCTTTTGTGTCCTCCATGTCCCATTTGGATGGCATACTGTCAGCAGTATAGGGAAGGGCATTTTCTTGCCCAGTGGCTAACTTTTGACACAAAGAAAGTAAACTCCATATGGAGTTTCTTTGATGCCTATCATCTTCTCTGAAGTAGATTGGTTCTGCCAGGACCAGACATGTCTCATTGTCATTTAAAAAGAACCTATCTTACTAAAACAACTTAAATGCCATATTCTGTAGATCTCTGAAGTGTTTGAAGATGATCTGTCTATCTAAAATATATCTGCTTGACCTTGAAAACATACCTAATATGACTACAAATTTGATTGTAATAACTAATTACTAATTTGCATTTCTTTATATCCTAATTAGTTTGTAATAACTTTCATGGATTAGAAGTTTTACTCATTGTTAAATGAGTTGTATAGGTTCAATACCTTGAACAAGATTAGAAACATATGTACAGCATGCTCTAACAAAAATAATCTTAATTTTCTATCACTATACAAAGATCCATATCAATGTAAAAGATTTAAAACAAGTAGTTGCTTTTTAAAAGTAGATTCAATAATCTACACTTTTATCCTGTCATATTTATATGCCCATTTTTTCTTTTCAGAGTAGATTCAATAATCTACCCTTTATCATATCATTTCTAGATCCTCCTTTTTTTTTTTCAAAACAAGAATCCTAAATCTAATCTCCTTTGTTCAGCTTTTTTCTTGACCATTACCAATAACAACTTGTAACCAACCATCCTAAACAATGACAAATATCCATAACCTATTGAAAGACCAAAAGCCATCCACCCCACCTCTTGGGAACGTAGACATCATGTTCTTAAGTTTACTTCCTGCTGTCTGGAGGCAACAGCATCTTTAGGGTACCCTGAAAAGAAAATTTGGGTTAATTGTCAAGTCCTGGGAGAGGTAGCTGTATTATTTGTTGTCCAGTCTCTGTGTAATGGGAAAGTGCAGGGCTTGTCTCAAGTCCTGGCTAGAATAGTCTGTGAGGCTAGACCATCTCAGCTAGCCACCTTGAGATTGTCCTGGGCAGTTTGTAGTCCAAAGCTGATCTTTAGGTGGTGTTTGTCAGCTTAGTGGTGTTATCATATATTGAGAGCTGCTGGTAGCAAAAGTCCATGGAAATATACCGCAGGTGACAACTAGTGTTCAGAAGGTCAACCTATCAGAACCAAGGGTTCTGTTAGAGGAAACCATCACACAAGGCATTATGGAATTACTGCCTTTTGAATGAATTGGCTGTTTCTTATTGTAAACTTCTTATGCAGTAACAGCTATGATATCTCCCCATTTACCATGCATTTCCATGTTATGTGTATGTGTAATGTCATGATTGCATCTCAATCTTATGGGCGCACGTAATTGTGGATAGACAAGAAGATGGTTTCTTATTTAACTGAGCAATTTTGATGAATAGAAACATGCTAAAATATGCTTCATACTAGGTCTGTTGTTCCACGTGGACTGTAGACACTTAGAGGTCTTGTTCTCCATCCTTAGCCACTAACAAGGCAAAATTGGCCAGACTAAGTGTCCTCGTAGAACTTTCACAGAGCATAACTGCAGATGCCTGGCTTTGTTGGATCAAAACCCTTCAGAAGAATTACAGTGAACTAGAAATATAGTGCAGGTGTCTGGCCTTAGTATATCTTAGTGTAGATGAATTTCTAAACGGTCTTATTAAATAAAAAATACAGAGCCAGCCAGGCGGTGGTGGCGCACGCCTTTAATCCCAGCACTCGGGAGGCAGAGGCAGGCGGATCTCTGTGAGTTCGAGGCCAGCCTGGGCTACAGAGCGAGATCCAGGAAGGGCACAAAGCTACACAGAGAAACCCTGTCTGGAAGAAAAAAAAAAAACACGGAGCCAACTATGGGGTGAAAGCCTTAGAGATCAGGGAAATAGTGACAGCCACCAACCTTACCTCTCCAGCTCTGCAGCTACCAAAAGTGAGCTACTTCCTGTCTACCTGCACCTTTACTGCCTTGCTGTTCTGCCCTCTCATTGTCTCTTAGCCCAGCTACCTCACTTCCTTGTTATTGCCTGTCTGTACAGACCTCCAGGTCTCTATGGTTGGTACTGGGATTAAAGGCGTGTGTCACCACGCTTGGCTCTGTTCCCAGTGTGACCTTGAAGACACAGAGACCCTGCCTGCCAAGTGATCGGATTAAGGGCATGTGCTATCACTGCCTGACTTTTGTGTTTATTTAATGGCTTGCTATTTCCTCTGATCTCCAGGCAAACTTTATTTATTAACATACAAATAAAATATCACCACATCTTAGTCCTTCAAGAGATCAATAGCACCTGTGTTCCCCTAAGCTTCCTCCACCAGCACCTCTCCACTCTGATTGAAATAACAATTAACACTTTGTATTTATTGCTACACCAGTTTTTAGTGCAAGATTTTAGACTCAGTAGACTAACTATGTATAGGTCCTAAGATTCAGTTGACTTATAGAAAAATACTGTTAACTGACTAACCATGTCTGAATATTATTAATCACATAAAATAGTACACGTATTCTTTGCCTTTTCCTTAAATCTCTAATTGATTTAATTTCTTCCCTTGTAGCTATCCCTTTAAGAAATAGCCAGAACTTTCACAGTCTACAGCTGTTGTCAGTCACCAATTAAGATGACCAAGTCTTTGCCAAGTGTGACCCTTATCAAAATACTTATCCCTGAGAGTTTACTTTGTAGTTTTTACTAATAAGTTGTTAATGAATGGATAGGTGTATATATATGCTTGGGGGATGAAGAGAGGAACAAAGATGGAAAGAACTACATAGAATAATGAGAGAACAGAGAAGGACAGAGAGGAGCTAAGTATGAGAACAGAAAAGATGTATAGATAGAATTGATTTAAAGGAATAAAGTGAATGGACTAAAGAGCTCTGTGTGCTCAGATTCATTTGATATCCCTCAGATTAGCATCCTGGCCACTTGTAGTGTCTGTTCTGGACCCTGGTAGAAATCTCCTCAGGGCAGGCACCTGTGGAGAATTTGTTAATCATAGTCCTTGTGGAATCATCATTGTTGGGCCCCATCATCCTTTTGGAGACTTCAAAGGTCACTGTTAGGCATGGTCATGGTTCACTGTCAAAAACAAATCTCCCCAGCTCCAACTCTAACATATGCACAGGAGTCCATTCAGCTCTTACACAGCCTTGGGACATCTGTCATTTGGCAGTCCCTGTAAGGTTACTGGATAAATTAAGGTTGGCTGTTTGAAAACGTTTAGCTGTTCCTCTGTAACCTTAGAATACAATGCTGAGATTGGTTCTCCTTTAAATTCCTCTGTCTGGGCCTGAATATCTCTATGATCTGTTTTAATAAGTTTTTCTAAAACTTTTATCTTGGCACTCATATTAACTAACTTTTTTAATAATAAAACAAACATGATCAAACAGATAATATTTATACTTGACATTACATAAATCCCATCTAAATTAATTATCCTCTCATTTAATTGCTCCATTTTCAAACCATCCAGAGTATTGTCATATAGAGACCTAACTCGCTCCATTGTAATAATGTTTCCCATTTTTTAACATGGGAAAATTTTTCTCTTTTAACTAATTCCTTCCTTTAATAATTCCCAGTGGTCTCACCAAATCTGCCAACAATGACAGTGAAGATGTGAGGCTTATTGCTTCTGCGCAGAACAGTAGAAGCCTGAGGTGGTTTCAAGGAAGCTACCTAGTGTGGCAGCTGCCTGAACAGGGAGTCCAGGAAGAGGCCACAACCCACCAGGAGAGAAGAAGCCAAAGAGCCAGCCGTCTGCATGGGGGAACATGTGAAAGCAGCTAACTTCTGCAGTTTTTGGAGCCCAAGAGCCTATGGAGCTTGCTGAAGATAGGCTGCAACAGAAACTCAGTCGGTGGAATAGCGACTCCAGCAGTGTGCAGCTCCAGCCTGTGGGGTGGCTGCAAAGTCACAGGCTAGTGGCTTTTTGGTGAATTTGTGCCCACAAGTTGGATGCCAGATGTAGCACAAATTCTAATTGGTCTTAATAATAAAAACCCACAGCCAGATATCAGGGTAAATGCTGAAAGATCAGTAAAGAAGCCAGCCACTAGAGAGACTTCTAACCTCTACCAAATCCTCAGCCTGAAAGGGCCAAGGTACTGTCTCCACCCCACTTCCTCTCTCTGCCCAGCCATATCACTTCTTGTTTTCTCCTCCCAAGTGCTGGGATTAAAGGTGTGTGCCACCACTGCTTGGACCCTATTGGCTAGCTCTGCACTCTGATCTTCAGGCAAGACTTATTTCTTTAAGCACAAACAAAATATCACAGCAAAGTACATCTTTTAGAATCTTCTACATGCATATTGTATTTACATTACATCCTTTCCACCCCTCCCTCTCCCACTCTACTTCTCATGATTTCCACTCCCTCTCAATTTCATGGCTTTTTCTTTAATTATTGTTATTATTACACATATATTCTTGTGTAAATCAATAAATATATAAATACAGTCTGATGGGTCCATTTAGGGTTGCCCATGTGTATATGTGTTTATAGCTGACCACATGGGTTTAGATAAGTTTTCAGGTCCTCATCACTAGAGAACACTGACTCCCCCTCTCTCGGCACTCATTAATCACCTGGAGCTCTTTATGTAGGAGGGGAGTCTCTTGAGATTTCCCCATGTATCCTGCCATGTCAGTTGGTGTTGTCATTTTTCAGGACTACTTACGCTGCCATATAGTTGACATTTCTTGGGTACAGCTTCCCCGTAATATATGGAAGACACAACCTCACAGTAGACATCCTAGTCTTCTGCCTCTTACAGTATTTCCAATCCTCTTCTGAGATGTGCCCTGAACCTCAAACAAGAGGATTGTGTTATAGATAGATCAGGTAGGATGGACACCCCACAGTGTTTATCTTAGTTAGGGTTTTATTGCTATAAAGAAACACTGTGGCCACAGCAACTCTTTAAAGGAAAACATTTAATTAGTGCTGGCTTACACTTTCAGAGGTTTAGTACATTATCATCATGGCAAAAAGCATGGTGACATTCAGACAGGCATGGTGCTGGAAATGGAGGTAAGAGTTCCACATCTTGATCCTGAGGCAGCAGAAGGAGACTGTGTGCCACACTGGGAGCTGCTTAACATATGAGACCTCAAAGCCCACCTCCACAGTCAGAAACTTCTTCCAACAAGGCCACATCTACCCAAACAAGACCACACCTCCTAGAAGTGCAATTCTCTGGGACAAGCATTCAAACATGTGAGTCTATGGAGGACATTTGTATACATACCACCACAGCATCCATTGTTGGCTGCATTTGGATTATTTTTGGATTTCTTTGATGGCCTCTGTCTATGCAAAAAAAAAAGCATCTTTAATGTAGGGCTAGAGCTACACTTGTCTGTGGGAATAAGAATGTGTATTTAGAATGAACCTAGAAATTAAACTGGTTTAGGAAAGTGGCCATTATAGACTCTCCTCTAGGATCCATAACATCACTATCCATGTACAGTTGATTGCATTCCAGTACCAGCCAGGATTGCCCTCCTTTTGAGCAGCCTGGAGTCCAATTAGACAGTTTTTGGTTGCCTCCAAGGGATAACTGCCACTCTCATACATTTAAGAATACCTTTCCATGCTGGCCATTGTTGTCATTTGTAGGAATCACAACTGGGTAGGACAATAGATTGTTTTCCTCTGTTGTCAGCTTGCACAGAATCTTCAAGTACTATAAAGTCTAGTCCTCAGAGAAGACGGTTCTGCATCAGATCCAGCTAGATTCTGTTATACTCATGGATCATTTCCTTATCCAGCATCATCAGAGAGGCTTCCCTGGCAGTGAATGGGAAGAGAACAGATGCAGACACCCACAACAGATACCATGTGTGTAGGGAAAAGGGAAGTACTATAAGGTGCAGTCCTCAGAGAAGAGGTTTCTTCATCAGATCCAGCTAGATTCTGCTGTATTTGTATATCATTTCCTCATCCAGTCATCATCAGAGAGGCTTCCCTGGCAGTGAATAGGAAGAGAACAGATGCAGACACCCACAACAGATACCATGTGTGTAGAGTAAAAGGGCCAGTCAAAGAAACACACCCTGGCCCTGAAACCAGAGCCAAAAGGTTACAAAGGGCCAGTGAAAGAAACATACCGAGTCCTGAAACCAGAGTCAAAGAAACACACTCTACCCCTGACTAATTCAGCATGAAAACCAACCAATCCATGAGCACAAAATCCAGGCAATTTCTGAACTTGTCCAAGCTCAGGGATTGAAATCCAATCAATTCTAACTTTGAAAATCTTCAACCTGGAAAAAAACTCTGCCCCTAAGAAACCCTATGTAAGCCCTGTACCTGTTCAGTTTGCTGCTGCCCTTTTCCACGCTGGCAAAGGCAGCCACTCTCCTGAATTCTTCCTTACAATAAGTCTCTTGAATGAGGTTAGGGTGACAACCTTCTTTCTACTGAGTGAAGCAGGACAGAGAAGTAACAACTTTTGCTGGAGCAGGAGCAGAACTGCTACATTTCTGCAGGGAGGCTCCCTTAGAGCAGAGCAGAAAGGCTCTTGCCAGATCAGGAGAAGAAGTACTACATCTCTGTGGGAAAACTTCCTTAGCAGAGCAGAGCAGGGCTGCAGAAGCTCTTCCAGAGAGGAGCAGAACTGTTACATTCCTGCAGTGAAACCATGCCCCATTGGAACAGAACTGTAGGTATTTCCTGGCTTCTTTTCAGGATACCTTTTCCTTCTGAGCTGTAGGTATTGCCTGGCTGCCAATGACCAAAATACCTTTCCCTTCAGAGCTATAACACCTACAGGTATTGCCTGGCTTCTAGTGACCAGGATAACTTTCCCTTGAGATCTGTAACACCTACAGGTAGGTATTGCATGGCTTCTGAGAGCCAGGATACCTTTCCCTCCAGAGCTGTAACACTTACAATGTGGACAGTCAAAATGGATGTGTCCATCAAATCTACCCCCTAAGAGCTTCCTCAAAACAGGAGGAAGAAAGAGTGTAAGAGCCAGAGGGAAGGGACGACACCAGAACAAGACCCTGTGAATCAACTAAGCAAGGCACAAATGAACTCACAGAGACTGAATCAGCAGGCACAGGACCTACATGAGTTGACACCAGGTCCTCTGCATGTATACTATAGCTATTAGCTTAGTATTTTTATGAGAATCCTGAAACTGAGAACAAGTGGGTCTCTGACTCTTGTGTCTGCTCTTGGGACTCTTTTACTCCTATTGGGTTAAAGGGTCCAACATCAATATGATAGTTGTGTTTCATCTTATTAAATTTTATTCTGGAGCTGGGCAATTGGTGGCGCACGCCTTTAATCCCAGCCCTTGGAAGGCAGAGTCAGGCAGATCTCTGTGAGTTCGAGGCCAGCCTGGTCTACAAAGTGAGTTCCAGGACAGGCTCCAGAGTTACACAGAGAAACCCTGTCTCGAAAAAAAAAAAATTATTCTGCATGTTTTGCTGCTATCTCTTGGAGGCCTGTTCTTCTCTAATGAGAGAAAAAAAGGGAGTGGATCTGATGGTAGGGAGTGTGGGGAGGAGCTGGGAAGGGCTGAGAGAGGGGAAACTATAAACAGTACATATTGTATGAGAAAAGAATCTAAGTTCATTCTTCAAAGTGGTTAATGGCATTGACAAATTTTAATTAGATTAACTTGGTGTTTTGGGGTTTTTTTGGTTTTGTTTTTTTTTTTTGGTTTTTTTTTTTTTTGGTTTTTCAAGACAGGGTTACTCTGTGTAGCTTTGCGCCTTTCCTGGAACTCGCTTGGTAGCCCAGGCTGGCCTTGAACTCACAAAGATCCACCTGCCTCTGCCTCCCAAGTGCTGGGATTAAAGGTGTGTGTCACCACCGCCCAGCGATTAACTTGGTTTTTAATAGTAACATTCTTAACACTAGAAGTGAATTTTGAGAACTTGCTGTCCATTTGTCAGATTACTAAAATGTCCATGACTACTCAATAATGATGTGGGTAATTGTAGAGTGACTTATATGAAACAGACAAATATCTGGAGATCCAGAACCTACAGAGGTGGAATCATGAAGAAACACAAAATTTATTCCATTTATAACTCATAAGACCGAATCAATAAAGAAATTTGACAAAAGCGAACAATTTTTAATAATGGAAACAGGCAAACTAAGGGTAGAAAGAGGCCAGTGCAGCAGGGAAACATGTTAAAAAATCACCACCAACTCAGTACTCAGTGGGGACACTGACAGCTTTCCCTGTAAGACCAGAATCGACACAAGGATGCTACAGCGGCCTCTTTTTGTCAATATTCTCTTAGATGTCCTTTAATTGTGGCAACACAAATAAATAAAATGTGGCCAGTTAATTGTCTGTAAAATAAATCTTCAGATGATATGAACTCATTTTTGGAAAATCTGAAAGATTCTACAGAAGTTCCTGGAACTGGTGACCAAACACACCCATCTGAGCTCTACTTCAGTAAACTAATATTGCCACAAACAATTAGATGTCCTGTTTAGTCACAGGCATAGAGAAGCTAGGTAACAAGTGAGACTCAAGTGGGACCCATGTATCTCCCTGGGAAGAAGAAATAGAATAGATTTTGTGGATGGGCTTGGGGCAGTGGACATGGGAACAGGGGAAAACAGGTGGGGGAAGTTGGGATAGAAGGAGAGAGGACGTGGAGTAATAACTGGAATGGTGGGGGCATTGGGGGAGCAATGTGGAAACCTAGAAACTCCCTGGAATCTGTGAGAATGACCCTAGTGAAGACTCCTAGTAGTGAGGGACAGATAGCCTGAACCAGCCATCTTCTACAACCACTTCTAGGTGTGGGACCGGGATGCCAATTCAGCCACAAAACCTTCAACCTACAATCTGTCCTTCCTGTAGGATCTACTGTGGTAATGGTGAAGCAGAACTTGTGGGAGTGGCCAACCAATGACTGGTCCAACTTAAAGCCCATGCCATGAGAGGGATCCCAGACCTGACACTGCCTGGATGTCCAACCAGAAGATGGACAGCCCAGAGACTCAGGATAGACCAAACATGACTGGAAAAACATTTCAATGAAATGATTACTAATAATGCTCTCTTCTACTCAAAGGTAAGTGTCCAGCCTAATAGTCATCAGAGAGGCATCATCCCACAACTGTTGGGAGCAGATGCAGAGACATACAGCCAAACACTCGGGAGTGGAAAGGAAAACCCACAGAATAGGGGAAGGATGGATTGTAGGAACCAGAGGAATCGAGGACACCATGAAAACATGGAACACAGAAACAATTAATCATGGCTTAGAGAGGATCACAGAGACTGAAGTGATAATCACAGACCCTGTGTGGATATGATCTAGGGCCTTTGACTATGTTATGATGATGTAGATGGGTGTTCTTGTGGAACTCCTAAGAGTGGAAGTGGGGAGATCTCTGACTCTGTTGCCTGCCCTATGGACCCTTTTCTTCCTACTGGGTTGCCTCTCCCAGCTCTGATGTGAAGGGTTGTGGCAAGTCTAATATAATTTGCCATGTCATGTGC